>JAZHYW010028481.1:0-27273 GCA_037355805.1 Ixodes ricinus | reverse complement strand
GCATTGACCATATAAATGTTCGAGCTAGCGATCACCTGATAAAATCTGCGGTCATTACCCAAAAACTGTCCGATCATTACTTCATCGGGTGCCACTTGCAATATCAGGCTGTGACGACGAATATTAACAAGAGCAATACGCCTTGTGTTACCATTACAGACACAAATAAACTTGACGCGTTGGTCGCCGCTTTTGACTGGGACGAATTTCTTCATTCCAATGAAGGCGCAAATTTGTATCTCGCTTTTGTTGAGCTCTGGAAGTCTTTTCAATCCGCTTCGAAAAAAGAGGTTAGCTTCAGGCGAAGATCAGATAAACCCTGGTTTAACACTGATATTATGTCGGCTATTAAGTCTAAGGAGGCGTTGTGGGTGCGCTCCCGTCGAGCGCCTAAGAACGTAGAGTTAAGGACTCAATTTAGGTGCGCAAGAAATCACGTAAATGCAATGATTCGATCTGCTAAACGACGTTACTTTCAGGGGAAATTTTTTGACGCTAGATCAAATCCGCGTGAGACCTGGGAATTAATTAACACTTTCAGAGGTCGCGTTCCCCGCCAACCTATCTTTGTTTCACTTTTAAAGCATTTCGGCACCGACTTGCAGTCGACCGTGAATCATTTCAACAAGCATTTCTCGGCGTCATCAGGGTTCGCCAGAGACAGCGGTGTTACATCAGCTAGTACAAGCCGTGATTATAGAGCTTCTGCTTCGGCCTTTTTACCGCCATTAAACATTCCTTCGTTACGCTCTCTCTTGTTTAGCATAAAAAGACATAAAACACCTGGTATTGATGACATTCGTGTTGGCGATCTAGTCCGGAATTTCGATGCGATCAAAGAAGTACTGCTGACCATGATAAATGGGTTTCTGTTATCAGGCACTATTCCTGCTCAGCTAAAAACAGCACTTGTGAAGCCACTCTTTAAGGGAGGCACGCCAGATAGGTATGAGTGCTACCGCCCAATCTCTATTTTGCCTTGCATTGCTGACGTGCTGGAAAAACATCTTTTCACCGTAATGAGTCATTTTATTGATAGCGCTGAAACTCTGTCACGCACTCAGTACGGTTTTGTTGCTGGCAGAGGCACCCTGCCCCTGCTGGAAGACTTCACTGACCTTATTCATGGTGCTTTCGAGGACAATCTATTTGCTTGTGCTCTTTTTTTGGACGTCTCGAAGGCTTTTGATACTGTCAGCCACACGTTGCTCCTCCGGAAACTATATAACTTTGGCTTCCGCGGTCCATTTTTTGCTGTCCTTCAGAGTTTCTTTTTAGATCGTTCGCAAATCGTATCCGTTGGTAGCTTCAAAAGTGTACGCGCAATAATAAAAGCCGGTGTCCCGCAGGGATCCGTTCTGTCACCCTTGCTTTTCAATCTTTATGTTAACGATCTTTCTGCCGCAGTAACCACCTGCAGTGTTTTTCAATATGCTGACGATACGTTGCTTGTGTCGCGTCATCTAAAATATGATCATGCTGTACATCTCCTGGAGCATGATGCCATGCAAATAATGGGCTGGTTCGAGGAAAATTTAATTTCAGTTAATACATCAAAAACGAAACTACTCTGTTTTAGAAATCCACTAAAAAAGGTAAACCTCAATTTGCCAGTGGTACTGCACAAGCCGAGCTGCGTGAACTGTGTTTGTTCACCACTAGAATATGTTGACAATGTGAAGTATTTGGGAGTGTTTTTTGATTGGGATATGGCGTGGAATTCACATTTATCGCACATTTGTAGTAAACTGCGAAGCATTAGCTGCTTACTTTACAGTTGCAAAGTGTTTATGCCGCTTTCTGTAAGAAAGTCTGTTGCGTTTGCCCTTGGCTACAGCCTGCTAAGGTATGGAATTACTCTGTTCGGTAATTGCGCAGAGTTATGGCAAACAAAAGTTGACCGTATTTTGAGGGGCATGCTAAGAAGCGTGGGGTATCACCTTGACCTTTCAACTGACATAGACATATTCGAGTCTTTGCGGATGCCAAATTTTTCTTCCTTGTTTCTGCAAACGGTAGTGTTAAACCATTTTTGGAGTAACAACTTTAAATGCGCTTTCGTCCCCAGCAGGAATCTCCGTCAGACGTCCCGTTTTGTTACCACCCGTTGTGTTACGCGTTATGGAAAAAGACTCCGTTCCCATTATGTGCCCACTATCTTTAACAAACTGCCCGATTGTATCTTCGAATGTACCACAAGAAGAAAATTGAGAAAAATGCTGATCAACTTAAAAATGTAGCATGTCTTAGTCGTCGTGTTTTATTTTCGCCCATAGTTGTCTTTCTTTTTTTGTGTGTGTTTTTGACTTTATTCACTTCCCAGCCTCGCCGTTCGGCTGCCGGGTCCTGTCCCACAAGCCTCCTTTGGCTTGGACAGACCCGCATTTGTACTGTGATATTTCTGAGATGTGGAATAAAATTATTATTATTTATTATTATTATTATTATTATTATCTTTTCTGTTTTTTTTTTAGAATATTTTGTCACCAGTGCTACCATGGTTTTAGTCAGCCACGACCCCTTGAAGGGCTTTTTACGAGCCGGCCTTTAGCTTCATCACTCGCACCCATAACGTACAAATAAAATTTATTATTATTATTATTATTATTATTATTATTATTATTATTATTATTATTATTATTATTATTATTGTTATTATTATTATTATTAAGATGGCGCCGAGTGCGGACGCATGCTGCATCTGCTCCCGGGTCTTCTACGGCAAACAGCCGCGACTCCGCTGCTCTGCGTGCAAGCACCGTGTCCACCAGAGGTGCCTCATGCTCGCGGCGGAAGAACTGACACGTCTGACGAGTGGGGAGTGCGTCTTCACCTGCGACCACTGCAACGGCTCCGTAGCTGCTAGGCCTACCGACGGGGACGCTAGGCCTAGCGAGGAGACCGGCGCCGACAACGGTGAGCTGGACGAGGGCGACGGCAGCGGGAAGAACAGTACCCCTTCGCCCATTCTTTCGTTCGCCGCACGCGCCCGGAATGCAGCTTCCCAGGAAGATGACCTTGGGCCGCCGGGACGGCTACTGCACGGTCTCCTCCTCGACGCCTTGGAGGGGATATCCTTTCTCACGGACCAAGTGGCCTCCTTGGGGAAGAGAACAAGCGCCTCAGGGCTGAGACAACGAGGGTGTCCGAGAGACAGGCGACGCTCGTCTGCTCCCTGCGGGACGAGGTGAGGGCGTGCCGCGCCGAAATCGCGGGCTGGAGGAAAGCAGCCGGCGGCGCTGCCGCGGCCCCCTCCAACGTGCCTGCCCTGAGATTGAGGAACGGGGGTGACGCACCGTCCGCGCATCTGCTGACCCCACCGCCTGAGCGGGTTCTTCTCCCACCCGGCCTGTCTGAAGTGCAGCCAGCCGGAAATCTCCCCGATGGGGATCGCCGGGATCGTCGTCGGATGGGCCTCCGGCATTTCTCGGCTGTGTGCGGGATCACCGCGTCAAT
The DNA here is from genome assembly GCA_037355805.1 of Ixodes ricinus. Lineage (NCBI taxonomy): Eukaryota > Metazoa > Arthropoda > Arachnida > Ixodida > Ixodidae > Ixodes > Ixodes ricinus. The sequence goes on along the minus strand of JAZHYW010028481.1, from coordinate 23,817 downwards.
CTGACTGCTTCCCAAGATCGTGCACGTGACGGGCGAGCGGCACGTCTGGAACCGATGCTGCCGCGCCCGAAGGCTCGCACTGCTGCGTTAATCGGGGCATACGAGACCACGAAGCTGTGCGTTGCTTCGCCGTCAACGGGTCTGAGAGCGCTGTTTGTCACGAAACTGGCGCCGGGTACCATCTGCGGGGACGTCTCTTCGCACCTGTCCTCCGTCGGAATCGACAAAGTGGAGTGCCGTCGTCTAAAGACCCGTTTCGACACATACGCCTCCTTTCATGTGGCCGTGGCTGCGGAGGAGTTTGAGAAACTTGCTAATCCAGCTGTGTGGCCGAAATCCTGCCTTTTTAGACCTTTCAGAGGAACCCTTCGGAGAGACATGCTCCACGCTTCAGAGGGACCTCCCACGACCAGTGACAGTTGATGCTTGACGTAGATTTATTCTATCAAAACGTCCGCGGCTTACGCACAAAAGCCGATTGCTTTTTTTCTAACGTTACAGTGTCTAATTACTCAATTTTTTGTCTAACGGAAACTTGGTTACATCCTAACATCGGGTCGTCCGATTACTTTCCGCCTGGTTTTGTTGTGTACCGGCGCGACCGTGACTTGTTTCAAGGAGCTGGAGCGGGAGGCGGTGTGTTGATCGCGGTCGACAGGCGTTACAGCTCAAGGAGGCGTCAAGATTTAGAAAACTTTCCTGAGAGCTTGTTCGTCGAAATTGAGTATGCAAAGAAAGAACGTATTCTTATTGGCCTGTTCTAGGGTGCCTACATGTTTCCGCTCCGCTTTAGGGTGGCGCCAACTTCTTGTTACCCTTTCCCAGACCCTCTCCCACCGCCATTTTTTCTCACTTCTTATTTCGCTAAACGTAAACGACGTTGAGTTTCTGTAGTCTAGAGAGCCCGGCAACACTCTGAGGCCACACATCCGTTTCCGTTCATACGAGGAGTCGGAGGCTCAGCGGGATAGCGGGATGGCGGTCGTGGTGGCTATAGCTCTCTTTATTCAGGTATTTCATATATTGAAGTTGCGAGCAGGAAGTCTGCGTTGCTTTTGTCGAAACGCGAGTTCCCGCGACAAGCTGGAACGCAACAGACCGGCATCGCACGCCGAAACCTCGCCGTCGGAATGAGAGCGGTGGGCGCTCCCTAGCCGGGTTAGCCCTAACGAGGATTAGCGGCACGACCGGCGAGTGTGACAAAATGGTGGACGAAAACAGCCGAGGTTGCCATGGTAACGAGGTAGGCAACACTGGTTTGTCGGCAACAGGTATCACAAACGTTGTCGCCACCCTAAACAGCGGAGCGGCGGAAACATGTAGGCACCCTAGCCTGTTCTATCTCCTCCCCAAACGCCGCCTGATGATTTTCAGCGTTGTCTCGTTGGTTTAGAACAACTCAACGAGTTACAGGGGTGCAATCTTATTATTTTGGGGGACTTTAACGCCCCAGGCATCAACTGGACTGATCTTAACGTTTTGAGTGACAACTTTTATTGTAAGCAGAAATGCAACCATCTTTTAGACTTCTCTTCTTTTTTGGATCTGAAGCAGCTCAACAATGTTCTTAATAAGCAAGGTAATGCTTTAGATTTATGTTTTTCAAATACGGACAGTGTACGTGTGACTCGGAGTGAAATGCCAATGGTTCCTGAGGATATGTACCACCCCGCGCTTGATGTAGTGATCTCTATTTTTAATTATCCAACTCACAGTCACACTGATGCCTCTCCGCCGCAAGCGTCGTATAACTTCTCGGCAGGGGACTACGTCGGAATCTACCACCACCTTTCGGCTGTTGACTGGTCACATGTTTTGGAATCCACTGATGTCAATGAGCAAGTTTTTGTGTTCACGAGGATTGTACAGGAGGCTATGGATACCTACATCCCTCTTAGAGCTCACAATAGATCTTCTTTTCCTAGCTGGTTTTCTCGTGAATTAAGGATGCTACTGAAAAAGAAAAACTTATTTCATAAAAGGTTTAAGAAAAGCGGTCTTCCTGAGTGGGAAGCAGAATTCAAGAGTTGTCGAAAACAGTGTAAGAAGCTTTTAAAGCGCGATCGCAAAACCCACCATGCTCAAGTAGAATCGGATTTGGTTAAAAATCCGAAGAAATTCTGGAGATACGCTAGATCGCGATGTGGAAAGAATATTAGGTCCGACACTCCTTTGGACATAGGACGAGATAGGAGGGGCGTGGCCGAGTTGTTTGCTGATTATTTTAGCTCAGTTTATAGGGATAGTACAGACTCCACATGCACCGCATCGCTCAACCCGTCTGAGTTCAGCGAAATGGTAAATAGCATTCATGTCGACGAAGAATGTGTCGAGCTTTGCATTAAGAAAATGAAAGGCACATTATCTTCTGGTCATGACGGAATACCCACAGCAATTGTCAAATCTTTTCATGAACTGTTCACACCCATACTAACCACAATATTTAATAACTCTTTAAGTTCTGGAATATTCCCCATAATGTGGAAAACCGCCGTTGTGGTTCCGGTCTTGAAGTCGGGAACTAGTGGTGATGTTCTTAACTACCGGCCTATTTCCCTTCTTTCTTCATTTTCTAAGCTTTTTGAAATGGTAGTTCATCAATTTCTATCTTTCAAGTTTCGCAACGTAATAATTCATAATCAACACGGCTTCATCTCTGGCAGATCAACAACCACTAATCTTGTAACTTTTATGTCGACCGCAGCTCGGGTGGTCTGTAACAGGGGTCAGCTAGACGTTATTTACTTTGACCTTAGTAAGGCTTTTGATGTTGTTAATCATATGATGCTATTGTCCAAGCTTTCCACTTACGGTGTGTGTGGTTCATTATTTGAGTGGCTGAAGAGTTATTTGTGCAACAGAAACGCATACGTACGTGTCAACAATTCGTCATCTTCGTTGTACAAGACATGCTCTGGTGTTCCTCAGGGATCGGTCCTAGGTCCCCTTTTGTTTTCAATTTTCGTAAATGATGTTTCTCGTGTTATTTTAAATTCTATGTTTCTTCAATACGCGGATGATATAAAAATCTACAAGGAAATAGTGACGCCACAGGATTGCACTAAGCTCCAGGAAGACGCATGTTCCTTCTTCCAGTGGTGCTTAGATAATGATCTTTGTTTAAACCGTTCTAAAACAAAGGTCATGACTTTTTCTCGTAAGACGCAAAATACCTCTTGTTTATATAATATCCACGGCGAAATCCTGTCTCGTGTCAATGAAATGAAAGATCTCGGTGTCACCTTTGACTCAAGTTTGAGGTTCGATGGTCATGTAACCAGGGTGGTCATCTCGTCTCTCCGCACTTTGGGTGCCGCATGTCGTGTTACGAAAGAGTTCGAAAACCCGCCTGCATTTCTCACATTGTACTGTTCATTGGCAAGGTCACAGCTGGAGTACGCTTCAGTTGTGTGGAATGGAATTTCCCAAACCAATTCTGTGTCGATTGAGCGAGTTCAAAAGAAGTTTATTTCTATCATGAAGCATCGCTATCTTAAGGAGGATGTGCCTGGTAAGAATTATGAAGATGCGCTAAAACTTGTTAAATTTCTTAGCCTGCACCGGCGTCGGGAGAAAGCCGATTTGTTGTTTCTGTTTAAGGTCACGCACGGCCTAATTGATTCACCATACCTCTTGTCTCAAGTGAGTCTTAGAGTTCCACGCGTACGTACACGTCTTCAATCTTCTTTTTATATCTCTCGAGCTTTTAATCAACTAGTCCCACTCCTCAGGTTGGCTGAATGTTATAATCGTCACTCGGAAGTACTTGATATATTTGACTCGTGCTATGGGGCTTTCAATCAATTTATTGTAAACCTGTTCATGCTTGAGCAGGAGTGAAAAGTGCTGAATGTCCGACTGTGTGAAATTTATTGTTTTTACCATATGCGTGCGTTGCAGATGTCTCGCTGCTTCGCATTTACTTTACGCGCTTCAACTTCCCTTCGAACACCTGATTTTCCCCAGCAGAATTCCTATCTTTGTTACCCTTCTGCATTTGTTGGGTCTTGTATAAAATTGTGTTTTTTGTGTTTTTGTTAATTGGTAGCTACAAGTGTGCCAGCACCAAAACCGCGAGGTTGTTCCTGGACACTCTAATAAACATTGATTGATTGATTGATTGATTGATTATTATTATTATTATTATTAATATTATTATCATCATCATCTGTGCTGCTGCTAGAGGCGGATGCTGGTACCACGAACGCCCCACTCTCCTGATATTCATTCCAGTTACTTTTGGGTACCCCCTCATACTTTTTCTTTTAGCGCCATAAAGCGGCTACAACAATTCCTAGGTGGCGGAAGCTGTCGCTTGATTCAATACGCTAAATGTTGAGCAGTCCTGTAGCTATTGATTACAAACAGCTGGCCTGCGTTCCACTGGGCTCCCTGCCTCTCAGTCCGATAACAATCGTAATAAATGTGCCACAAAAATAAAAATAATAAGGAAAAAAAGAAAAGAAAGAAAGAAAAAGAAAAGAAAGAAACATGGTCGAAGAACATCTTCAGTTACCCGCTAGAATTAAGAAAAATATTCTAGATATTGCTGCTCTTTGTGAGACAGTGCGACAGAGGGCGCACTTATGCGCTCAGTCCCGTGAGTCATGCCAATTTTAGGCACAGTCTCTGACATGCACGGCGAGATGCCCTGATGGAGATAATTGAAGAGCCAAGGGCATGCTCCCGTAATCGCACGTTAACACAGCGGCATGTTTGTCCGACGTACACACTTCCACAGGAGCACGGAGTTTCATAAACTGCATTGACGTCGCAATTCGCGTACTTATGTTTATGATGGACTGTGCATAATAGTATGAGTTTGTTGAGGTCTGTTGATTTTTGGACAAAGCCTCTTAAGTTTATCGGGGGCTGAGAGTACCACTTGTATGTCATACTAGAAGCTATCCGTTTCTAGTTATGCGATTTTTTTGTTGATGTAAGGAAGCACAGCTGGCCGTGTTCTTCTTTCAGCAGTCCTTGTTCTTCTTTCATTGGGAATTGCCTAACTCTTTGCAACCTCAAACAACAAGGAATTGGGATATCCTGACTCTTGTAGCCTTAGAACCTGTGGATGAAAGCACTTCTCGGCTGCATGTTTGCAGGACGTTTGCAAGGCGGCTTTTAGACAGCTCTGCACAATATCTAGACAATAATATCTAGACAATTTTTCTAAATTCTAGCAGATAACTAAAAAAAAATTTCGATCATTTTTTTCTTTCCTTTTTTTTTTCTTTCCTTTTTATTTTTTTTTATTTTTTTCTTTCATTTTAGAGGGGTAATTTAAGTCGATCATCAGTGTAGATCGAAGTGTCTTCTTCCTTTTTGTGGGTTTCATCGTATTTGTCACTTCGTTTACCTCTTTCACGATAATACAGTAAATACCTAGTTGTGAGTAGCGTTCTTTCCTATCTCTCTTCTTCCTGAGTTGTCTTTGCGCTACATTGTAATTAAGCAAAACTAACTAGCCCAAGAGCCCATTTTAATACGTTTGAGGTAGGCACAAACAAGGAGATAAAAAAATAATGGTAAAAATAGCGGTAGCGTTGGTGCGAGTTGAACGCCTCGTCGGTGTTGACGAAAGTGCCCAGCGATTCATCACTGCATACGACATGCATACATTGCATTCAAGAAATTCAGCATGCCCATTCCTCGTGTAATAATTTATTTTTGGAGCGTTCTCCGCAGGCGGTAAAAATACAGTCAATCTAGCCAGATACCGTAGGGGGCAATCGCTGCGATTCCGACACACAGACTGCCATCCTTCGGGTAAGAGGTACGGCTACCGGTGTCTGGGGACTAATGTTTAGAGTGTCTGATGGCGCTTGGAAGACGAAGAATAGCTGTATGCGCTCTATTCTCTCACTCGTCCGAAAAGCCGTGCTCTTCGCTAGGCCTTACCGGGGAATTCGAGCCTCGCTAACTGGCCACTATATTGCTTTAGAGGGTAGTCAAATTTAGCTTCCTGCTTTTTTACCCCAGGGGTTGTTACATTAGGGTCAATATTTTACCACCCCAAAGGTGGTAAAACATTTTTCTTAGAGTGCAGCTGGCCGAGCTGCGCCCGTATATATGCGCTCCTATATATATATATATATATATATATATATATATATATATATATATATATATATATATGCAGGGTGACGGTAGAAAACGAACCAGGAGGATTTTATTCGACGTTTCGACCTGAGACAGGTCTTCGTCAGGAATAGGGTTACAAGAAAAATGTGGTTCTATTTATACAGTTTTTAGAGGGGAGAGAGTTCGCATACAAAGAAAGTGCGTAGGGAGAACAGATAAGGGTACACCACCCAAGATCTCACACAAAAGGAGGGATGAACTCTAAGTCGAAAAAAAACCGCACACAAAAATCGCAAAAAAAAAAGGGGGCGAGGACGGAAGTAGGTGACTAACCAAATAGCACACTTCGCAAAAAAAAAAAAAAAAAGACTGGGCACGGAGGACACAAATAAAGGGACGAAATCTAAGGCGGGGAAGCCGCACACGGAGGTCGCCGAATACATAGATGACACATCAAAAGTGGTAGGAAATACAGGATGTACGGGAATTAACTAAACAACACAACAAAGGAACGAAAACGCACTGTCCAGTTCTAGCTCCAAACTCAGCACCACAAAATTCTAGGTCCAAATGGTTTATTATTTATGGTCGTTATCATACTATTTATTCGATAGCGCCTCAATCGATGCAAGTGTTCCTGGGCTTCTATTTATTCCTTCCTTTATTGTGTTAAATCGGTATATAAGATATGACTCGCGTTGTTCGCGTTCCCGATTTGATTTGAATCCTGACTCTAAAAGTGTAACAGATAATTTATCGAATGTGTGGTCCTTGAGGATGAGATGTTTTGAAATTGGCAGGCCCGGCAGGTATTTTGTGTGATCTGTGATTGTTAAAACGCAGCCTAAACGCTGTCTCGGTCTGTCCTATATATTGTTTTTTGCACACCTCACACTGTATCAGATAGATTACATTTGAAGAGTCACATGTAAGCTGCCCTCGGATTTTTATTGAGAACTGGGAATGCGTGCTATTGGCCGTGTTAGTTTCTCGCATATGTTTACAGACCAAGCATCCTGCTTTCATGCACGGTCCGCATCCGTTATTTGGTTGGGACGAATTCAGTCGGGAGTTAACTAGGCTGTCTCTAAGGTTGCGTGAACGTCTGTAAATCACCCCGGGAGCTGATGGGAATGCACGTTTGAGGCGTTCGCTTTGTTCTAAAATGTTGTAATGTCGCCTTAAAATATTATTTACGTTGGGGAAATTCATACTATAGGTTAGACATAAATTCGTGCGCTGCGCGTTGCACTGAGGTGGGCGGTCCTCCAGGAGGTCAGCGCGGTTTAGTAGGGCGGCTTTTGGATTGCGTCGTTAATGACCCGCAGATGATATTTTTGTTTTTCCAGTGCGTTCTTTAGATGATGAGAGCTCGATTGGAAGTCCTCTTGCCGTGAGCATACACGTTTGAAGCGGTGGGCCTGGCTGTATGGTATACCATTCTTACAATGACGGGGATGGTCGCTTTCGTAGTGAAGGTATTTTTGCCGATCTGTTGGCTTACGATAAAGATTAGTTGTAAGCTTTCCTTTTTCTAATATTATAGTGGTATCCAAGAAGTTGACACTGGTCTGAGAATAAGCGTGAGTGAAGCGAATGGTTGAATGTACAGCATTGTACTGATTTATAAATTCTAGCAGCTTCTCTTCTGTGTGCGGCCAAATAAGAAAAATGTCATCTATAAACCTTTTGTAGATCAGTGGTTGTAAGGAACAGTCAGAGAGGAATTTAGTCTCCAGTTTGCCCATAAATATGTTGGCATAACTAGGTGCCATCTTAGTACCCATTGCAGTGCCGTTAACCTGCCTATAATATTCTTTGTTAAATTCGAATGAGTTCAGTTCTAAGACTAGGTGGGTGAGGGTGGCAATGACGTTACTATCAGGGGTGTCTACCTGTCTGTGTTGTTCGTACATTTCAATTAGAGAGGCTATTCCGTCGTCATGTGGGATATTGGTGTAGAGAGATGATACATCTAGGGTGACGAGATACGACCCCTCCGGTACACGCAAATCAGAAATTTCTCTTAAGAAGTGGGTGGTATCCTTGATATAGGAGTCAAAAGTTAAGGGTATGTGCCTGATTAAACTGTCTAAGTATCCCGATATCGGTTCAGTTATCGTACCTGATCCTGACACGATTGGTCGACCTGGGTTGCCGGCTTTATGGATTTTTGGGAGCATGTAGAAGCGACCACATAAAGGATGAGTTGGCTTAATTGTATTGTATTCATTAATAGTTATTTTCCCTTGTTTTAGAAGATCCTTTAGTGCCAATATTGCGACCCGCGTGTGTTCTGCCGTAGGGTCGCCCGTAAGTGGCTCGTAGAACTTTCGATCGGTTAGTTGGCGGTGGCCTTCTCGGATGTAGTCATCTTTTTTTAGAATGACAATCGCCCCACCTTTATCTGCGGGTTTTATTATAATATCGCTCCTAGCAGCTAGTAATTTTAGGGATTCTTTCTCAGATCTCGTTAAGTTGTTCCTATTTTTCCCGTGACTGCGATATTCCCGCAAAATATCCCGTTGTATGGCGGCTATATACAAGTCAAGACAATTGTCGCGCTGAGTGCGAGGCGTCCAGTCACTAGTAGGTCGCGAGTGCGGTTTCTGGGGTACGGGTGGTTTATCGAGAAAGTATTCGCGTAGCCGCAGACATCTGGCAAAGTTGTCCAGGTCTTTAAGGATTTGAAACTCGTCAAAATGACCGGTTGCCGGGCAGAAATTCAGACCCTTTGATAGTAGCCTTTCTTCGTCCGCGGTTATGGAGACGCCCGACAGGTTTACGATGGCTGTATCGTCTAGCTTCTCGGTATCAAGGACGTCGCCTTGTGGGGTAGTTCTCATAGAGGTGGATGGCTCAGTATTGGAACTATTTTGACTTGGCGTCGAAGGAAGAGCTAAACCGGAGTTTGGAACCTTGTCTCGTTTAAGTTTACGTAGCTTACTAGTTTCAAGTTCCGTGCGTTTCTTTCTCTTAAAGTCAGCTAATGCGTCAGCTTCTCGCTGCGATAATGTGGTGTTTGAGCGTAAAGTGGCGGAGATTGAGGCGGTCAATTTGTTTACCTGTTTATCACTGTGGTTAATTGCAATTTTTACCAGTCTGAGTGAAGCCTCTAGCAGGACGCTTTGCCATTCTAACTGGTCACTTTTTTCTAGATTAGTAATTGCGGGAGGTAGAGAGAGAGACATGCCCTTCGGGGCGATTCCTGCGCTCAGGTACACCTGCAACGTTGATTTATGCAGTTCATGTCTAACTAGCTTATCCGCGAGTTTACGTAATTTAAGAAAAGTGGTACTGTAGTTTGAAGCCAGATGGTTGGACTCACCGAACAAAAGTCACTTCTTGGGATGGGGGTGCCTGGTTGTGGTGTTCCGCAGGTAGTAGGAGTTTGACTGCGGTACGGGAGTGCTCTGCACCGTGGACGGGAGGCTCTCGGCGGGTGTCGGGTACTCCTCGATGTCGATGCTGACGTCACCGGCCGGGAGTTGACAGAGCAGCTGCTGGGCTCCGCGCGACGTTAGCAGAAATCCCTGGGCGAGATGCCGGTCTCCATGGAACGGCGCCCATACGAGCATCACTATGCGGATGCATCCGGGGATCGTGCGGGCTTCTAGGATCGGGTTGGTGGCGGCAGGGATCTCCGAGGACCATCCAGGTGGTGTTGGGGCTTCCCCTCGCTGGAGTAGCCCCTATATATATATATATATATATATATATATATATATATATATATATATATATATATATATATATATACAGATAGATAGATATATACATATATGTATATATATACATATAAACATGTATAGTATCAAAAAAAATACGTAACATATGAGGCTGAGTTGTTTAAAGTTTAATACAATAATAATCGTAAAGTTTGACGACGTTGTGGCTTGAGGTCTGTCTGAGGCCGAAACGTCAACGAACTTTACGAATAGTATATTGTAAAACTTCAAACAACCATCTCAAGTACGTTTTTCTGCGGCATATATATATACAGGGTGTTTTTTTATTATTTCAGATTTGTTTAAAAAAAGGCGTGAAAGCTACATTTATGCTGTTTGTGCAGGAGAGCTATACGGCCAGGCTGACATAGTATAGAAAGATAGTCACAACTATCAGTCGGCTAATTAAGTAAAATTTGTTTATTAACTTTTAATTAGTGTAAATAGACATATTGTTCCAATTAGAAACTTGCTGAGCGTCATTGAAAACCACGAAATCAACTCTTTCTAGGAGGATATAACGCCGAAGCAGCATGTTACGGCGTTCTGTAAAAACGCTCCATTTGGACGCGTTTCTAGATTTCGGTTTCTTATCGGAGCGCATCTACGTGCCCGTTGTCCTGCTCCCCAGAGGCTGAGACGCGCAACACACGTGCGCCCTGCTTCCCTCCATTCTACGAGGGAGCCGAGGAGGAGGCTTCGCGCCGCGTCCACCCGGGAGCAGGACCGCGGGCGCAAAGATGCGCTCCGATAACAAACCGAAATCTAGAAACGCGTACAAATTGAGCGCTTTTAAAGAACGCCGTAAAATGCTGCCCCTGTCTTATGTCCTTCTAAAAGAGTTAATTTAGTGGTTTTCGATGACGCTCAGCAGGTTTTTAATTGGATTCAAGTGTTTATTTTTATTAATTAAAAAGTTAATTATTCAATTTTACGTTTTTAGCCGACTGATAGTTTCGACTATCTCCTTATACTATCTCCCCCTGGCCGTATAACTCAGCTGCACAAAACGCATAAATGTAGCTTTCACGGCTTTTTTAAAAAAATCGGAAAGAATAAAAAGAAAAAAAAAACACCCTGTATATAAATACCTATAGCGGGGAAGTCTTAAAGACGCTTCACCTATGAGCCGACCAGCAGAGTGCCACCCAAACGCATCAAAGTTGTAAAAAAAAAACATAGGGGGGATAGAAGTGACCGCCTACGTCATTCTAAAGACAGCATTCCGTATTGCCACGCCCATCGTCTTAAAGAGACACTCAACCTAGTGGAAAAATATTTTCTACCTGGATAGGGCAGACCTGTCTCAAAATGATTGTTCGTAAAGAAAAACATTTTTTACCTCAATTTTATGCTTTAATTCGATTTTTTTAAATTGCGGCAGAAACCGAAATTGTACCCCTGTGGGAAGGTGATAGCGCTTCTACCACTGATCTCTATTAACGGGGGCTGGATAGCGCATAGCCGCACTCCGAGCAGGGCGCAAGTGAAGCCACCAGAAGTTTGATGCTTGTCCCGGAGGTCGGCACTCTGCTGGGCTTCCTAGTGCATTCAGTCGATGATTTGGTCCGTACTTTCCGGTGTCTTTGAGTGGGTTATAATATTCATACTACAGGGATGAGTTGAGCTAGTATATCGGTGGAACCAGCTGATTCCACCTTCATTGTTCAGCTGGTTCCAACCGTAATATTAATAATGATGTTCCAAATTAAATCCCAAAAATGAGGCATTGGAACTTGGTACATATGCACACTTGATCAACAAGATGCTCGCAATGTTTACATGAAATGGCTTCCCATGATACTTCTCGGGTCTGCATGCGCTCTTACTCCGCAGCAAGCAGGCCCTGTTGAGGTGACAAGCGAAAGTCCAGCGCCCTCGACGCTTTTCGAACTAGCACTCGGAAGGGTTACAAAACCTGCCAAGCGCTTACTTCCGGTACCAGCCGCTTACTTCCGGTGGCTTCATACCTGTTAGCTGAATGCGGCACCCAGCCCCTAATTAAGATCAGTGGTTTGTACCCTCCTACCCTATTGGAAAAACCAGCATGAAAATCAAACTGGTTAAGCTGGTAACTAAGCTGCGCAAACTGGTCAATGTGGTAGTCAAACTGGTTTAACTGTCAATCAAGCTGGTTCAAGCTGTGCAAGCTAGAATTTAAGCTGGTCAGACTGGTTTAAATAAAAACCTGCTTGGTCTAGCTACAATCTGGTTTTAGATTCAATCTGGTGTAGCTGGGAGCCAGTCTGGTCCTAACCGGTCAAACTTGTTTTCCATGGAGCCAATGTGGTCAAGCTGGGAGACAAGCTGGTTAAGCTGGGAGACAAGCTGGTGAAGCTGGTCGACCTCATAATCGTGGTGGTCAAGATGGTCTTGCTGGGAGACAAGCTGGTGAAGTTGGTCGATCTCATAAACGTGGTGGTCAAGCTGTTCTTGCTGAGAGCGCGCACGCCAAGGTGGCTTAGGCTGGAACGAAGCCACATCTAGTCTTTGTCCTCTCGTTTTTGGTCGACAGCCGGGCGCTTCAGGCGCACTACGAGCTGCCTTTGTGTGCGAAAAAGAGAGAGAGAGTGGTAGGAACGGAACATCTGAGACACGTTTCGCTAGCTTGGGCAAATTTTCGAAGGGAAGGCTGTGTGCGCGTTGTTTGGAGACTACTTGAACGACGGTGCAGGCGAAGCGGGTTTCGAGGAGACAGCGAGCGGCAATACGTTCAGTGCGGGAAGAGGTCGGACGTCCCGACTGAGGCGTCGCTTCGTGTCTTCGAACGTGTGTGTGCTCGTGAATGATGGTGCTGCCGAGGGGTATCGCCAATGCCATCCAAGCCACACGGATTTCCTCGCCTCTGCCGACCACGCAAGAGGCCGCTTCGCCCCCATCACTGGCGGGACCCAGGTTCGCTTCTCTCACCCATGTAGTATTTTCATTTGCTATTGCCTGTATCGGGCGTGTGCCTATTTTTCGTGTTGAAAGACACGCAATCTAGTTTTATTAACATGATTTGCTTTGCACCGAGAACCACTGTATGTGCGTTGGTTAGTACCGTGTCAGCGCCGAGGATATGCAGCATCTGAGCTCATGTGAACAGGGCGCAAGTACGAAAAGAATAAATTGGATGCCGAGTTGGCTTTTCTGAAGAGCTTGGCTTGTTTATCCTGTGTATTAATTTAAACACGGTGAACTGGTTTTGAAGACCACCAGTATGACCAACATGTAAAACTGGGCATGCTGGGGCAACAACCCAGCTTGAAGCTGGGACCAGATCAACCAGCATGACCAGCATGCCAAACTGGGCATGCTGTGCAATAACCCAGCTTGAAGCTGGGACCAGAACAACCATCATGACCAGTATAACCAGATCAACCAACATGACCAGTATGACCAGATCAACCAGCATTACCAGCATGCCAAACTGGGCATGCTGGGGCAATAACCCAGCTTGAAGCTGGGACCAGCTTAAGCTCATTTTTTCAATAGGGTAGTGTGCGCTCTGAGCTCGCTAAACCTCAATGTTGCCTCAGAGCGCAAATTAGTTGGTTAAAAATGTTACCATCTTCTTCCCGCAGGGGCGCAGTTTCGGTTTCGCCCTCAAATCGCAAAAAAAAAAGATACGTATTGTAGCATTACGTTTGGCAAAGTAAATATTTTTTCGACAAACTTTTATTTTGAACCTTGTCCTAACGAGGTTAAAAATAATATTTATCCTATGTTCAGTGCTTTTTAAGGTGTATTTGCTCAAACGCGGAGGACTTTAAGACTAGCAATCATACTCTTAAAACCGTGTTAGATGAACAAAGTTTTTCGCCACGTGTAATTGACGAAGTAATTTAGAAAGCCAAGCAATTGAGCCGCCCGGACCTCATTGACGCATTGAAACTTTGCAGGGATTTCGGTCTCGATATTCGTTTTCTGTTGACGGAGCGGAAATGAAAAAAAAAAATTTCTCCTCGTGGCACGAAAAGAAAGAAGTGTGTTCCCATTGACCACGCCGCGCGAATAGGGAAGGGAGCGCAGCCTCGACAAAATGTGCAGATTGTTCCGGTGTTCTTCTGCGGTGAAGGTAATGTTGACGTTCAGCGATGAGCGGAGACAGGAACGCATGCAGACATAGAAGGCAAAGCTCTGCGGGGAAGAGGGTTGCCGGGGGCGAAGCCTGGCAGAACATTATTTACGTTTCAAGTTGGTTAAAAAAGTGTGACGTTAGGCTAATATCGAACGATGTGGAACATTCTAAAACCCTCCGACCTAACGTCTGGCAGCACGGAAACTTCCAAACTGGGATTTTGCACAACTCACTTGCGTCGACGCATGTTTCCCGCTCAACGTGACAAAAGTAAAAGCCACAACTGGAGCACCTTGACGCAATGCAAAAAAGAAGAAAAAATCATGTCATCACGTACCGTCCTTAGGTAGCTCGGGTACATTACACGATTTTGCCCGTAATGTGCAAAGGAGCTACAGCTATCGCTTTGAGTTCTTCGCACATTGTGATCGAGAAAGGCATCCTTTTTTTGTCGTCCCCGCCTGTACCTCAACTGCTCCAGCACTCCCGAAGCAAGAGCAACTGCAGAAGCTACGAGCTCTATGTTATTGCAGTTCACTGCGGTATATCCCAAATTGCACTTTAGTTGTCTGCTGACAACATGGTTAAAGATACAATCTTTTCAGGCAAACCCCGCCCTTCTGCCTGACTCTGCGGTCTGGGGGTGATCGTGCTCAGACAATGTAATGCTGTTTTTTGCGGCACCGATGGTTGACTGGATAAACAAGCATGTAGCTTCCATCGCCCCTTCAGCTTATTCAGATGCACAGAGCAAAGGGCATGTAACACAGTTTGTATGGTCTGTTTAAACTAAATTAAGCAGAAGTTCAGCCTATACTCCAATATACAAATGGCGGACACTCATTGGTAACAATTGTTTCATTTTTGCTGGGATGAATCGTAAGCTCGAACTTACTTTGTACGAACCCCAAAGTGGGATTCCTTCTTCGAGGGTTCATTCCAGGGGCCACTTCCTCAATAACCGTTATATCAGCATGAACTTCATACAACCCTCGTGTCCAGTTACCCACGAATGGGGTTGTGTAAACTCCGTCGCCCCTTTGGACATCGTACCCTGCAAAACAAACACATATTTGATCACGCCGTAATGCGAATTTCCGCGAATTGTTCGTTTAAAATAAGATTACCCTTCTTTAAGCCTGACCAAAAGATCTACGGAAATAACTATGTTGATTGACTGCGGTGAGAGAAAAATAATCATATTCAAAATATATATTTCCCCATTGCAGAAAAAGTGAGCATTGGCGTGGCTCTGATCAGAAATGTTTTATAAAGAACCAACCTAAAACAGTCGTAAATGTTTATTCTTAACATACTATTTGTAAGTGACGAAAGTAGCATAAAGTTTTTGTGAAGATACGATGAAACTTGTTTGCACAGTCGGAAACACTTTAATATTCTTAAATACAGGGTGTTTCACGAAAGATGGACAAATTCGATATTGCGATAACTACGCGACGCGACAAAAAAAAAAGGCTTGTGTTGTTGTGGTCCTGGGCCAGGGGCCAATTTAGAAAATTTTTAAAGTCCTCGATAATTAGGTTGTTAATTATTTTTGCGTGATTAACTTTTTTGATATTGTGTTTAGAAAATTAGAAAATTGCTCAGCATTATCGAAAAACACTAAATCAACAAATTGCAGAACGATAGAAGGCACGCGAAGCATTTTACGGCTTTCTGAAAAACCGTACAAATTCGACGGGTTTTAAAGTTACGGTTTGCTATCGGAGCGCATCTCGGCCCCGGCTTCACTGCGCCTGCGCGACGCAGCAGAGGTTGGTTGCACTCTCTCTCCACGAAACGCGGTGCCGCCGGGGCCGAGATGCGCTCTGATAGCAAACCGAAACTTAAAAACCCGTCGAATTTGTGCGGTTTTTTCGAAAGCCGTAAAACGCTTCGCGTGCCTTCTATCGTTCTGCAATTTGTTGATTTACGATTTTTAAATAATGCTGAGCTATTTTCTAATTGATACCCTGCCCTTAAACACAATAGTAAAAAGTTAATTACGCCAAAATAATTAACAACCTCATTATCTGTGACTTTAATATTTTTCTAAATAGGCCCCTGGCCCAAGACCAAAACGACACAAGACTTTTTTGTTGTGACGCGCAGTTTTCTCAATATCGAATTTGTCCACCTTTCGTGAAACACCCTGATATATATATACCAATCTGGAAATCGCAACTCGCGTCTTCAATCTATCGTAGAATATATTATGTTGTTCAACCAAACCGCCTGCATGTCTTAAGCTTTAGATTGTTTTTTTTTATTTTTTTTTGTGGGAAAGGTTATTCTGAGTATGGCAAGGCCTCCTAAATTATGTCGTAATCTCTGGCCCCGCTGGGTTTGGCCGGAAGTTAACTTTTTTATCTGCGATTTACGTGCGAAAGTGAAGGTGTCCGTTGAAACACAGGTTTATGACCATAATCGGGGTCGTTTCCCCCTTGCCCCAATGTAGTGTCACTTGAAATCCGGGGAAAGTAACGCAAATTGCCTTTCCTTCCGCTAGCGGACACAAACGGATACTACCATATAATACCAAAACCTTGCAAGGCGATTCGCTGATCAGTCCCCGTTGCCATGGAAATCACCACTTCGGTTCATTCAAAACTTCAAAAGGGTCGTTCCAAACCAGTCGCACCAAGATCTCAGTGGAGCGTTAATACATGAAAAGAGATCACCGCTAACATATTCGTCTTTGGAACTGCTATGCAATCAACTTGCCAATCATGGTTATCTTCAGGGGTCTCTTACAATGAAATTGTTCTATTTGCTCATTTCAAGAGAGGGAAATTAGTTTTGAATGCAAGCAAGCCCCGACGCCGCATGCGGTGGCAGTGCAAATACGTCCGCTTGTGTCAGTCTTTGTGTGGATAACAAAATCTTGAAATGCAAAATACCAAAATCTTCATAAAGCAACCTGTGACCGGAATTCGGATCGGGTTGCTAAAAGTGTATTAGTCCAGAGACACCGCTAATTCTGTGGACCAAAACGGGATAATACAGAAAGCTTCGCGCTATTTCTCAGAATCCATTGTCTCCACCTTAACCCAACAAGAAGCAGAGCTCGGGGTAGCCGTTTCTGTTTTCGGCTGTTGCCGCCACGACCCTATGGGAGCGTCGGAGAAAGGCACAAGAAAACACTCTATGGTCGAGGCCACGGAGGCATCGTTACGTATACAGCAACCGCGGTGTCCGCAACAAACACTAGTTCTGGACTTCTTTTCACGGCAATCGAACTCATACGATTCCATCTCTATCGATAATATATAAATAAATACGAAATAAATCTTTACGAACCTAGTAGTTTCAAAGTGTTTTCAAAGTGCCCTCTTAGCGGACGGCAATTTTGCGGCGGTTGGCGCTCATGCGAAGTTGGTTGGTTTCACTGCAGACGACTCTTGGCCAGACGACCGCCGGATTCGCCGGGTCTCGCATTTGGTGCTGTGACACACAAGCTCCCGTGACGTCGTGTCATGTGCCTCGCTCCGACGCTCTTATTGGGTCATGGGGGCCGTACCCTTCGCAGTTCGCCAGGCTATGTGGAACGGAGTAAAGTCACCGAGAGCTTAAGCGAGCAGAGCGCGGCTTGTTATCTCAGAGCTTCTTGCTTGCTGGTTGGTCCTTCGGCGTTCTTTTTGTCTAAAGCCCCCGTCCCTTCGGCTGCGGCGTGATTATCAAAGACGAAAGATTCGCCTCACCCTACATCTGTTAAGCTGTCATTGACTACGCAAGTTTAAGGTTAGTGCTTCGTCTTTCTTTGGAGTCGGATGGAGTCTTCAATGCAATGAGGTTTGTTTATCTTACGACATGTTTAAGCACCTTACGTGTTGTGCGCTGTTCTTCCAAAACATGAATGAGAAAACTATAAAAGAAGTATTTATGCCGTTATTCCCCGGTTACATTCGGAGTGACCATTCTGAAAATGGGCGTTCTCACCTAGACCGTCGTCGCGAAGCGTGATGCGGGCTTGGGACGATGCATCGGGCGGTGTGACCATCACAACCACGTCAGCATGTCGTACCACGTCGTTTCCTTTCGTAATCTTTACGTAGATTACAGGAATGTTTCCAGCGGTCACAAGCCTTCTTCCAAAGTAGATAACGGCTCTTGTGGCGGCAGTGTTCACGTCCAGGGTGTCGAACCGGAACCGAACCGAACCGAAAACCGGAACCGAACCGTTATTTTTAGCCGAACCGGAACTGAACCGAACCGAAATCGTCGCCGCCATCTTGGAACTGAACCGGAACCGAACCGAAAAAATATATAACGGTAACCGGTTCAAAACGGTTCAAGGCATTTTTTTATTTTTTGTTTGTATCACAAAGTGAATATACGGGAATACAAAATTGGCAGCTGTATTTCTATGTATTGATCAAATCGTCATATACAGAATTGCAACGTATGATAAATTGTAGGTTTTCGTGGCGCTTTTGTATTGGCACTATGATTAACCATGTGTCACGTTGTCACGTGACGTCATGGTGTCAAAACATGCTGTCAAGTAATATCACGTGACTCACTGAGTCAAGTCGATTTAATTTAAGGAAGTCACTAGGTGTATTAACCTTGTTGACAGCGTGACGTAACATGACATCACAATTTCGCACCGAGAGTCACGTGATACCGTGACGTAAGTGATTTTCTTAACCCCGAGTCGAGTGCCCGAGTTCATGACAGTCGGCATCGCCAAACATTCGAGTAACGGCTCATGTTCAATGAAATATGTTAATAGCCCAAGTCGAACAATATCTGAAGCTCAGCCCAAGCTTTTGCTTTCCAAACTCTAGCGCATGACTATGATGAACACTGACGGTATATAATTAGCGTCAGATCACGTGGCCGTTAGTTCAAATTGCGAGTTGAGGTGGGGATTGACCGCTGTTTCTTTTCTTTATTTTTTCTGCATCTACTATTGCGCGGAGGGGAAAACTAACAGACGTTTTCGCAAGCTATCAGCGTCAGGGGTTACTACTTAGCAGTATTTACTGAAAGTACAAAAAATGTTGCACGACCAATTTTACATCATTGATACACCCAAACATTTTTCGTCGTTGCTGAATTGCCTCAGAAAGATGTACCCGAGGATAGAAGTACTGAAATGACTAAATGCGACTTATTAATATGACGTTACATAGAACTACATGTGTGTACGAGAGAGATACTTGAAGGAAAAAAAAGGTCTTAGTGGCCTCAGAGGGACAGCCGAACGTTGGCAGTCGCTCTAAATCTCGCACGAACGTCGTTCTCAAGCTATTCCCCAAGTTTCGACCACCTCTGTATTTTGTTTAAAGGAACAAAAAACGATTTTATGCATTCACTAAATACTACTCACAATCACTCCCTAAAGTTAATAACTGAATAAACGTGTCTTAGCTCTTCTTTCTGGGCAATGGCAGTCGCCAAACAAATTAGAGAAATCTGAGCATTGTTCATGCCCTCAACTCGGAGCCAGAAGCGGCCTGGTGCCTATCCTATGCCTCCAACGTTAATCATACCCCCGCGTTGAGACTGGAAAGAAATAAAACGCGTGCTGAGCTCCAGGCATCGTTAGAGTTCGGCTCTTCTCATCAACGCAGTGGTTGGACACGAGCCGCTACCCAAGTGTCCGCCGAGGCATTGATTGTTACGAGCCGAAGTCTCGAGTGCTCACGCACTTCTCGTGTCCAATCCATGAGCCGCG
This sequence comes from Ixodes ricinus, assembly GCA_037355805.1. Lineage (NCBI taxonomy): Eukaryota > Metazoa > Arthropoda > Arachnida > Ixodida > Ixodidae > Ixodes > Ixodes ricinus. Next base: position 4,259 of record JAZHYW010028481.1, on the reverse strand, counting down.
CTCGACTGTTGTCAGGCGGGTGGTTTTGATCCCACAATTACGTCATCAATTTTTGCGAAGGCGAGACTAAACGAAATAGTCTCATTTTATCCTCGCAATTTCACCGCGGCAAAGAAGCTTCTGAATCAGTGGCGGTCTGTGCGAGTGTACTTGGGCCAGACTAGGACCAGCACGCCTCTGAAAAGTCATGAACATTCCAACCCCATATCGTTTTATTACCCCTTTAAACTTCACGGGGTGCAAAATAAAAGCAATGGAGGGTTGTTGTTAACAAGCGACAAATATAATTGTCAAATTAACTCACCCAAACAGAGAAGGCAATTCCACAGGACTACAAAATATTCTCTGGAGGAGCAACAAAAAAAAAGAAAGAAAAGGAAGTCTGTGCGTGTGTGTGTGTGTGGGGGGGGGGGTTAGTTTTAAAAAATACTGTGTTGTAAAGGTTCCTCGTCCCCGCATCTTCGGAGCAGACCAAAAACCGTGGCCCAGGAAACTACTTTGTTTGCAAAAACACTCTCGCCAAAAAGCGCGTTTTTGTCCTGCCAGACTCTCGCCCCGTTCCCCGCGACGATGCACTAAGAATAATAAAACGTGCCTTTCAAATACTTGGCTTTCACTGAGCTTGAACCTCCTGCAGCTTGCATTTTGCACCATTGAATTTGGTTTTCTCAGCAAGAAGAAATCACAATGACCACCAGAATGTAGTGTGATGACGTCACGTGCATACCATGTTAAATAGTTCAGCTTTCTGGTGAAATGCGATGTTCGCAACACTAGCAAGAGATGTCCTAATTGTAAAGTTGTGCACTATTTATAGCAGTCTCGGGATGATATACGGCAGCCTAGAGATATGTGTTAGAGCTCACGACTGTTGAAGCATAGTGTAGTAAAGTGAGGGCCCAAAACAAGTGCAAGTAAAAGCAAATATAACTTTAGCCTCCCGAGGCAGTATTTCGCGAAGTTTCGAGCTCATGCAAGCTGATAAAATGTGATTTACATTAGGATTTTAAAAATCTTTGTCCTTCGGGCTATTTAAGCATAATTAGGAATTTGATTGCATGCATCTTTATACATCTCTTTTTGCAGTAAGGCGTTCTATAAGGAATTATTTTGAAAAATGCCATTAATTATCTCTCTTTTTGCACATTTCGTGTATTTGCCTTTCGATCTGTCATGTGAGCACAGAGTCCTTTTTGGCGTATTCTGCAACCCGATGTTTCACACTGCCAATCAGCGAACAAAAAACACATTTACGCAGACTCAACAGCTCGCGTAGTTTCGAGTATCGTCCTTCCGTGGTGGCCTCAAGCGGTTATGTGAACTTTATAAAGTAAAATTTATTGATCATTATAAAAATATATATATATTTAATTAGTAACTAGAGGTTTGCCAACATGAATAAAGGGCCGACCATCCTAAAGCAATGCCTCCCCCCCCCCCAAATTATCTGAAAGGTGCTCTGCAAATCTTTTCCGGCGTTTTTATCCTCGACAGGCAGGTTGTAAGTGATTTGGGACAGCCTTAAGCCCGGTTCACACAGTTGCGTTTGACTGCGTTTGACTGCGTTGCGGCAGCGAGACACCAGGACATCCCTGCTGCTTATATCGCGTGCCAAGAAGATTCCTTGAATTGGATTCCACGCTTCATACGAAGCACAGATGTGCCGGTGACTCGCTTTCGGTTTTCGCCGCAACGCAGTCAAACGCACTCAAACGCAAGTGTCTGAACCGGCCTTTACACGCATTTCCGATTTTGATCCACGCGATAGCGGTAACTGGCCTCTTTTGCATCCCATTTTCATTCGCCGTGGAAACCTACCTCGCGTGGACTAGTCAGGAGTGTGTCTGCCTCGCAACCGAAGGGTCGTGGGTTCGAATCCTGTCTAAAATTCTTAAATATTTTTCTTTAAGGCAAAGTAATTACATTTCATGTTTTAATCACTTTCATTCCACGCGTGATGTCCCGTTTCACATGAGCATGGTGGGTTGTTTGAAATTCCTGCGCGAGGGCATGTGGCCGAGACGTTATGACCCTATCGACCAATCAGGATTTTTCAGTCACGCCGCCGACATCGGCTTTTCTGCGACATGAGCTCCTTAAAGGCCTGTTCACACATGCAGCGGAGCGCTACAAGCATAGCGCTGACCTCGCGCTAAGCGCGTGCTGACGGGAGCGTTCACCAGCTTTGTATCGCACCGTCAAAACTGTTGCTCATGGCAGATTATAAATAGCAGACGACACGTGAGTAGCGCTACATCAGCGCTTCGCTGCATGTGAGAACCGGCCTTAACGCTGTCGCGTTAAGGAGCTCATGTAGCTGTCACGTTAAGGAGCTCATGTCGATGATTTTAACGCTGTCGCGTTAAAATCATCGAGTAGCAAGGGTGGCGCTCATTTGCAAATTAAATCGACCAACATCTTGTCGAGAACAAACCTCAACAGCCAGGCTATGCCAGCTTGTCCTGTATGAGAAAATGTTCGCTTGGGCAAGCGCTATTTTGGGTCAGATTCAATCTGAGTGCGAAGGTGCGTGTAGATTAGAGTGAAAAATTTCGATTACTCTTTTCTGCACGATTAGTCGCATGCATCGCGGCGCTGAGTGTAAACAATGTTTGGTTAGGAAAACAAGCATTGTGATTGCCGCTCGGTGTTTCTATAAAAAATAGACTGAAAGGGATTGTCCTAAAACTTTCGTGACATTTTGAAAATTTCATTGCTATTAGCTCAGTTGTGTCGTCCATATATATATATATTGTGAAACGTATTTCATGAACCATATTTCACGATATATATGGCCACGAGGTGCCCATTTCATGATTTTGTGTGCTGTAATTAATTCCTTACTTAGTTCAAGGACACAATCACGATTTAACTTTTTATACTGCGACGCAAAGCAAAGTTGTACCAATCACGGGTATTTTATGCGACCTACCACACTTCGCGACAACATTTTATACCGTGTAAATAGATCAGCTCAGGACAGGCAAGGGGCAGTATAGTTCTAAATTTCAAGCTGATCTATTAACAGGTATGTACCAACAAGCTCAACTCTTTCCTGTTGTACTTAAACATTTTGATTCAGGCAAAATATGTATGACCTGTAAACAAAGGAATGTTGAGTCGTATGAACACGATGTTATGTACGTTAATGTAGATTTTCTTTTACTGTTGCGTCAAAATTAAATACCTGAATTTCATATTTCGGGTACCTGAAAATAAAAATTTATTGCACGGACGATAGAAGAAACTATAAAATTAATCGCTTCAAGGCGTAAATAGTATCTATTGCCAGAACAACGCGGAAAATATATTCTCAATTTAGCGGTTCAAACCGGTTCGAACCGGTTCGAACCGGTTTGAACCGTTATTTTTTGCTCCCCGGAACTGAACCGGAACCGAACCGAAAGCCGTGAACCCGAACCCGAACCGAACCGATAAAAATTTCGGTTCGACACTCTGTTCACGTCCTTTTGAAAAGATTGCACGAGAATGCCGACGTCGGCTGGCTCTCGACTGCGTGATGTCAAGGTCAGCTGCCACTTCCCTGACTGCACCGATTAGGTGACATCGAAGCAAGGCACATAAGTAAAACAAGGCACCAGTGAATACGTTTTGGATGCTTAAGAATTCAAAATACAATGTACATTTTTGGAGGAGTACCTCAACCTATGAACAAATAATATATAGGTATTAAACAGTAAAGGGTAACAAACATTGCAAATACAAAAGAGGCGTACGCGACCAAACTCCAATATCAAAACAATAATTAAACGCCCCCGTTGCCCTGCTATTTCTAGTACAACCCCTACCAATAAAAGGTAAAATCATAAAAATGTTTAGCAACGAGGTGGTCAAGAACCACGTATGTTCCAAACGTTACAGAAATAAATATTGATATGCTAACATAATCAGTGAAGTACATTGAGAAGCTCACAACGGAAATATATGCTTTGAAATCCCAGCATATATATATATATATATATATATATAGAGAGAGAGAGAGAGAGAGAGAAAACGAAGCGCAGGATGCCGAAAAGTATATACGGCAGCAAAACACACTTGGGACGGTTGTTTCGAGTTTTAAAACATATTTTTCGTAAAGGTCGTCAAAATTTGGGCTAAGAACACACCTTTTTCCAAGACTGGTTGCATGAGACAAAAAATTTACACACCTTGACTAAATCACGTGGCTCATGATGTCATTGAAATATTTTTTCTTGAAACAAATCTGTCTCAGACCGATACGTCGACGAGCTTTA
>JAZHYW010028480.1:0-39800 GCA_037355805.1 Ixodes ricinus | reverse complement strand
CCGCTGCCTGGGCGCCGCCATCTTTGCTGTGACGTCACGTCTTTTGGTCTGGTCACGTGACGAGTGGTCAGATTTAGGTACTACGGCAGTGGCCCTATGGGTGGTCACTTGCGAGGTGCAGACCGGAACCCCGGTTTGTCGTTTCCAAGCCCTCTATCTTCGTTGTGTACGCTGAGAGGTTCCACTGGACCAGTGGTCTCATGCGACTTCCGCGTACGCAAACTGGAAGCAGACAGCAAACAGTCTACTTTTGCGGTGCTCCCTCTTTTCCGGAAGTAATTTGTAATGTAATTTCGTTACAAAATATTGGTAACGGATTCCTTTCATTACTCAGTACTTTTAAAAAATATTGGCTTATTACAGTAACTGTAGCAATACGAGCGAACATTCAGCAACGTAAAAGGGCAAGTTCAGCAAAATACAAAACATTAGGAAGGGGAGAATAGCTGAAAGAAAACACGATTTTTTTTGTGACCGGAAAAATCTCCGTCGCCTTCCAATCGTGTTTTTCTTCTTCTCCTGGGAAGGGAAAGCTCTTCGTGTTCATTTGTTTTTGTTTTTTACACCGTTTCACCATTTCCATCTTCTTCGACGTCTCCCACCATCTACGCAGACATCAAACGCAGGTCCGTACCGCCTCGATTCGCGTGTTCACAACTCACGTAACGGACGATGTAGCTCGCGCGAGAAGTCAAATTTTATGTGTCTTTGATGTGCGCTACTTTATTTTATCACGCTCTTGAGGCACGGCTGACAAAACACCTGCGCGAGGCTAAAAGCATCGTCTTCGGGGGTACAAATGATACTTATTTTGGTTACCTGTCTCGGCATGGTGGTCGAGTCCACTCTTCACTTTACAGTCAAGTGTCAACATAAAGAGGGGTTGGGTTGGGGGGGGGGGGGGGTGTTAGGCGATCTAAGGAGTGCTGAGAGAGAGGGAGAGAGAGAAAGCGTAAAAGTGATGTAATCCTCTATTGTTTTGTGAGACGGACGGACACCGCTTCTCTCGCTCTCCATGCTCTCCCTCCCGTGGCCTCCAGAGAAATGGTATAAAAGTGCGAACCAATAAAAGATCGATAACCCGTTACCGCCACTTTTTTCTGACTGGTCGAGTTATCGGTCATGGAGTGTCCGTCGTCTCCATGGCCATCTCTTAATGAGATGCTAAAAATTCATGACATTAAGGTAAACGAAAACCTAGAGATTCAATGCATAGTTTGCTTCCCGAGAAAAAAAAACGCAAACACCCTGTCATTAGCAAGAACAACAAACTCTAATCCACAGAAACACATCAAGGTAAGCTGGGACACCTGCATTCTGCATTGGCTATACATGGTAACGTTAGAACCAAGTTTTCTTTTCTGTGAATAACAGGCGAAACACCCGAGTCGAAAGGGAGCTTTCGTTGATTGCTTCTTTAGCTCGATCGTACGTACGGAGGTGGACGCTGCTACTGAGCATGTGCACCACTAGCTTTGTCTGCACGATTCCAGGGATTATTTTCGGAGGCCTTAAGCTAGCGAGATGGCGGGTGTGGTTGTAGCTTTCGGTGCCTTGTCAGGTTACAGGAGAACGGAGTGCACCTACACTCTTTACTCTTAAATACGATATTTTATTTCTACAAGGACCACCAATAATACGAACGTATGAGACATAAAAAGTAGTGTTGCAGAACATTTTTGAAAAATATCAAAATGGTTTCTACTGCTTTTTGGATAATTGTACAGAAAAAGTGACATGAAAGTAACTTGCCACGTAACGAGTAAAGTAATCTGTTATTTTTCAGCGAATGTAATTTGTAACGGTAATTTATTACCTTTGAGGCTCGGGAATTTATAATTGTAATCCATTACATTTTTCAAGTAACGAGCACAAGTCTGCTAATTGCAGTCACGGTCACCATTGAATGACTGTCTCTGAATTGTCAAGTACATAAGTCGCTGGAGTAAGCACAGAGGTTGTGATAACCACGCGGTGGGTGCTTTATTGCGTCCGAATTTGATGCGTCTGCGCATGTCAAAACTGCTTGTGGTGATTGCAGGCTCTAAGCATGTTGTTCTTAATATATAACCTTAGAATGCTGCAGAAAATTGCCAGCACTTTTTGATTGAGGGTATTCGCTAGCCTCCTAAGTGTGTTTGCTGTGAAACCCTAAGGGTGTTGCTGACGCCCTAAGGGTGTTAACACTGGGACAAGCTGATTTACACCCTAAAACGTGTTAATGTGTTTTTCTTTTATGTATGCAGTCCAATATTCATTCATCTCTGTACAGATGATATAAATCCTTGTAGGGTTTAGAGCAGGACATCCTGGGGGCCGAGGCCGAGAGGTCAATGACGTGTGTAGAAGTCTTCTGTGGAGCCCTTGTCTTCTCCAGCAATGGCGAGAGGAGGGTTAGCAAGGATGCGAGCCGAGCGTAAATGTTCTGTTTTTTTTTCTCCTCGAGTCAAGACAATTGGCCCTAACTCCATCGCTATCAAAGTTCCTCTTCGGCAGGAAGTGTCCTGTATTTGAGGAAACAAGTGACCAGAATGAAGATAAATAGGCAACGGACGTCTTGGACCCAAAGTATTACACTAGCGGTAGTTTTTAACAAAATAATTTCGAGGCAATCTAGAACGTCAAAATAAAGCCCTAACAGTAGAGCTTTGTGTATTTTTCAAAGCGCCGTTTTATGCTCTTAGGCGCCCGCTTCCGTGCTTCGCGGAGTCGGCGTCGGCGTAAGCACGCAAAATTTTGCAGGAAAATTTAAGTCAGGTGAATTCAACACCCAAACAAATTTCCCGCTATATTTAACGAGGAAATTCAGTTTCTTCTCTAGATTTAGCGGGAAAATTGACGTTACGTGACCTCAGCACCACCCGATTCCCCGCAAAATTTTGCAGGAATTGAATTGGTTTGACGTCGATTTTGCTGCTAAATCTCACGGAGAAAATGGATTTGTTCATAGGCGAAGGACACCAAGTTAAGCGACTTCATTTTCCGCGCTAAACATAGCGGGGAAACTAAATTTCAGGTTGGGGAGAAAAGGGGATGAAGGAGAAGGAGGGTACGGAGGAGGAGGAGAGGCATGCCCTCCCCTTCCCCTCCTTGATAGCTGCGGTCTTATCTCGCATTACAGAAATTTGTAAGCGCCTTTAATTCTTTTATTCTGGTTTAATCTTTGACTTTGTGCATCATTGTAATATCTCTCCGCACGTATAATAATTCCTTTAATTCTCACGATGACCTTTGGGGAAGCCACGTGTTCGTTAACCCACGCATGTGCCTACGCTTTGACATGTGATCACGCTTCCGCCCATACTAACGCACAGAGCTTGGATAGGTGATGGAGAAAGAATGGCTGATTGAACCGGCGAGCGTGTTGTGCTCACCATGACATAAGCCTAGGGTAAAAAGGAATATAAGCATGTCGCTTGCCTTAGATATAGTAATTTTGGGTCATGAAAAATTGCCAACGCCAATATTTGCAATGCAGCAAATTTATAGTTTGAGTACCTATTTTAAACTATTGGGATAAATATGGCCATCTTTCTTTAATTCGTAAAAAAACTTCGAACTATTTCGTAAGAACTACGCGTTAAAAATTATCCTAACGATGTCTACCTTTTGCTTTTTTTATTGTAATTCTTCACAGGCTTCTTGTTTTATTTATTTTTTTAACAGGAAACCTAGATTATTAGAATGCCGTGTTTGTGTGCCTGGTTATCACTACCCACAAATAGACCGATCTCAGCAGCCAGTTTGACTACGCCACCTCTGCCGCAATGCATCGAGAAACCTTCAGTTTTTCTGCGTGCAATAACCTTGCTGGAGCTCTGCGCTTGGGAAGCATGAGACGGCGCAGAGCTACTCCCATGCACGGCCGTCTGCCTCCCGTGAACTAAAGTTATGGCCGGTTCACGCATGTGCCGAACGCTTTGTGAGATGGGTCTATTAGGTGGTTGCGCTAATTCAAAAATAAATATTCAAGTATACATGCGTTTTTTTATGCATAGAAACACTAAATCGCTTTGTCGGAAAGTTTTATTTTTCTACTTTCTCGTGCAACATATATTGTTAAGCAGCTGACAAGCGAAATCGTACAGTATACAATGTCAGATTAAATCTGTCCGGTTCTTAAATACGAGTTTAATACTGCTTTTGCAGTACTGAACTCGTGCCCATGCGGGTAGAAAAAAACGATATTTGTATATAAATCAAATACAAAAACATATACTGTATTTTTACTTGCTATTATCCGCACCCGCTGAATAGCCCGCACGCCGTGCGTAGTGACTACACCGAGGCGCGTAGTCGACAGAAAACTCTTCTCATACACGGCACAGACTGACAATGCTTCCTTTCTTAGCTCACAAAGAAGCTTGAATTATACATAACTCATCATTAACATACTCTTTCATTCACAAATTCCATCACGTCTCGTCACAATGAACGATCTTGAAAAACAAAATTCCTCTGAAGTCCGCACAGCCAGTAATTTCAACTTTGAAACATATATAGTCCGCGGACTTATAGCACGGAAAATACGGTATTTTCCTAATATATACCAATGAAATTAATCCTGGCTATTGAAAAACTTCCAGAAACAATCATAAAAAGAGTGTGTTCCGGCGAATGCGCCCTCTTTTGGTTTTTAGAATTGAGTCGCTTATAAAAGTAATCTTGTAGTAGACAAATACCATTATTATGTATGCGACTGAACATAAATTATTAACACTAGGATATTAGATATACTTTCCAAATATCATATAGTAGAATTCACTTCAAAAACAATTTTAAACCAAATGTAAACCTTTAAGTGTAGATAGGTTTTTTTATGCGGCATCTGGTTCATTGTTTATACAAGTAGTGAAAATAACAAGGACCAACAAGTAAAACAACCGAAGGCGCCTTGTGTTGTGTTTCTTCATGGTTCTTGTGATTTTCGACGCTTTTGTATCCTTTAAATAGATTTTTTTTTTAATTTCTTAGTGGCTATGGTTAGACGCGTTGGCGAAAATTTTTGAATGTCTATAGAATGTCAGACATTAATATAATTGAAACAGAGGTGCCTCAGAGTAGCATCGTTGACCATTTAGAAACTTGCGCGCCCAACAGCGTCTCAATGGTCGAAGTTCGCGGTTGGCCAAATCAAACCTTCCTGTATGCTGAAAATGCCTCCCTAATCGCCGGCTCGCGGCGAGGCAAATCCTGCCAATCACGGCGAGGCAAATCCTGGTCGTGACATCACGAACGGAAACTATAAGAGGGCACCTCTAAAACGACTCTGCGCAATTAGCCTTTTAATGTTCGTAATAATGACATATTGCAAGGGCATTTTAATTTTGTTTTCGACGTCTTTGAGAATAGATAATTCACATCTGCAGATAGGTACCATCCAATCAAATTAAATTTTAAAAATCGAACGGATTTAACACCCGGGCTCTTTTGATTACCGATCAGGTGTATCATCACTTCACAACCCTGCTATTTTCTGTTGCTTGGCTATTTCCGTTTTCGTTTTGCCAGAAATTAAACGTTTATTGGAGTTTATTTTTTCCTAGATTCTCAAATCTCTTACATTTTTAGTTTCATTGCTCAGGGAGTTTTACTTTTTACATAAAACTCAATATTTGGTTGTAAACGTGTGCTAGATTGAAAAGCAAGCGTATGTACCAAAAAAGTATTTATTTAGCCTCATTTGAAGTTGGCGCCCTTGCCATTGACAACACTGATCTGTTCCACGACAAAGCTCGCAAACGGGTGCTGTTTCAATAAGTGTCGACGTCTAAAAATGAGTAAGCTCCCCTAATAAGTCGTTGTAAAGCTCGTTTTCATTTTACCCTGTTCCCTCACCCTCCTTTCCGGCTGCACGGGGTGGATTGAGGAAACCGTAAGCTTCAACTGTAAAATATCGTTAGTTCATAACATTCATCGTTACCAAAAACACAACCCATCCTTCCCTAAGACGAACAAATAGTGTGATTCAAACTGGAAACGGAAAAAGTGACTTTTGTCGTGACACAGATATAGAATGACCTGTCGCCCTGAAAGAACCTTGACGAGATGAACGGTAAAACGTTTCTTGTCAATACTCCAAGAGTTGAAAAAGGGTGAGGTGAAATTTTTTCCTGAACCAATTTCTCTTTTTTTCTGACAAAACTTAATTCTGCAATATCGTCTCTTTTTTTTGCATTCGGAGATTAATATTCGGAGTGCATCGAATAAATCCGAATTGTAAAAACTTTTACCGGCCAGTGTAATCCGAAAACACGGAACCCTATCTACAACGCATCAAAAGTACTTCGCCGCGCATTGACGAAGTGCCCTCTTTTCTCTCAGGACACCAAAAAGATAGCGAGCCTTAGCGCTAAAAGTAACGCACGCTACTTTTTCTGTTACTTTCTTAAATTATGAATTATGTCGTTTTACTCATTTGACATTACAAGCATGCATAAGCGCCTTATTTAAGAAACATTATGTCCATCCAGAAACTGAACATTATAACTTCATTTTCTTTTACGGTTACACATAAATACTTACAAGAAAAAACGCAAAGAGGACACCGATAAAGTCACATGGCTTTGCGCCTAAAAACACGAAATATTAATAAAGTGTTTCTCTTTAAATCTGGGGAAAGAAGAAGTAACGAGTAACGTAACTCCGTTACCCGTTAATCGAAATAAGTAACGTAGTCACTTTACCCGTCACTTTTTAAGAAATTAATGAGTACGTTACACGTTACATAAAAAAAGGAGGAAAGAGGTTCACAATTTTCTGTAAAGCTGAACTAGAGCGCAGTTACTGATGAGGACGAGGGGAGGTTTACGTGTGACGTCAGAGGTGATGTCACGTATGACGTCCCGAGGAAAAAATTTTCTCGCTAAATGTAGCGAAAAATTTTCCCGCTGAATCTAGCGGGAAAAAAATTTGCCTGCTAAATTTAGCCGAAAACGTTTTTTCGACTTGAGTGGCGCCACGTGTTTCATAACGAGGGTAAAATTTTCCCACAAAATTTAGCGGGAAAATGTCCCCGCGAAATTTAGCACGAAAACATTCTTCGCTAAATTTAGCGAAAACATTTCCCTCCAAATTTAGCGGGATAATTTTGTTCTCATGAAATCAGACGTTACATCACGTGTGACGCCATTATGGGAAACGTCCCATAATGCGACGCGCGGTTACGCCGACGGCGACGGCGATACCGCAAGCCGGAACCGGGCGCCTAAGAGCTGCGCTCCAAAAAATAACGCATTATCGGTAACGCCGTTACTTGCAACATGTCAACCCAAGCACTGCTCTCGCGATATGCGAGGAGAGTGCATGGCTCAAGGATAACACTTCACATGCTAAAATCAATTATCAGCACACATCCTGCGGACACCATGACGACGCCAACCTCCAGCGCCATGTTTCGTACTAATGATTGTGTGGTTTGTACACTTAGATTGCCGAAAGTTAATCAACCTAATTGGGCGTCTGGTGTTTCAGCTGTTTGTTGGAGGATTGCACACTGTCGTAAAATCACGAACGCCAAGCAATGCGCGCCGGGGGGAAGCAGGCGCCTGTTTGGGGGTGCGGATGCGTCCTTCCCGCCGTAGCAGCGCGAAACACATGTACGACGAAACCGTCCGATCCGACGTGCGTGCTGCCGGAATGACCTTGGGGGAGAGGGTTTTCGTAGCACCGGAGAGCGTTGAAAACCCTCGCCTCCGACCTTCGTATTGCGCGGTCGGACGTCGGATCGGACGGTTTCGTCGTACATGTGTTTCGCGCTTACTGCATGGTCGGGGCCATGCAGGAGACCCAGTCCCGTATGATTTCGTTCTGCAATAAAAAACCTTGCCTGTGTTTTTTTTTTTAAATTTTCGCTTAATGCTATCTTTTTTTACATAACTGTACAATCCGCTACATTAGTACACGAATGCGGTTCATTTCACTTACATTTTAACTCTCTTCCCGCTACTTAGCGCTCAAAAATAAACTTTAATGGTCGAAGCGAGGACGTACTTACGGCAGCCATTTCTGTTTTACACCAGTTACACTTAGTTTCTTGTACCCATGTAGCCGGACTTATGTCCTCAAAATCCCTCTTGTGGGTGAGTTAACCACTGGGAAGGATAGCCGCACTGAACAGCAAACCGGCCCTGAGGCAGCAGCAGCTTCGAGTGGGTCTGTCGTATCGAGAGTGTTTCCAAACACAAAAGGAAAGAGCTCTGAAAGTGCGTTCGACGTAGATAGTAGCATTTGACTTTCCTCGATCCATCGTTCATCTAGTCGGCCAAACCCTGATCTAATGGCATTGGAAGACCACGAAACAAAACAAAGAAATATATAAAGCGCTCGGCACTTTATGCGGCAATATTTTCCCATGAATCCATTAGGGGTATTCAGCAAATCCGCTTCTAGTATGCGCGCATCTCACTGGGAAAAGCTTCTGGACTAAGTAACAGTTCTCTTGAGTCGTCGGTCGGTCGTCTATCAAGCTCCACGTCTCCAGCGTATACTTCTCTCGCCCTCGAAACTATCCATCTCACTTCGTTCTGAGCGCTGTCGGAGCAAGCGGTGAATGCGACCTAGCTCTTGTGGGATATATTTTCTCGCAAGGTTTTTGCCTAATTCCGATGAAGTCACGCTCGGAGTTATGATCGAAGACTGCCGGGATTTTTAGCGAAAAAAACGAAAGTTCAAGAACATTTGCAGCTTGCAAAACAATGTCACTACGTTTTAAATAAAAAAAGAAATTCCGCGGGACAATTTGCTAATGTTAAACCTTTCTTAATGCAAATAGCATTCTTACAAATTATCACACCTTCTAAGAAAAAACTGCCAAATTTTATTTTAATTACCGTCAACTTAGAGAGAGAAAAGAACGCAGGACGGCGCCAGTTGTAGTTCACGATCCTTGCCTTATAATTCGTCTTTCGGCGTTATTCTCGGCTAATGCCACGATCTTATTGGCTGTAAAGCAATGCTCCGAGAAACTGAGGGACAGGAAGGGACGAAAGTGCGCGAGCATGTCAAAACTCCCAGCACTGTTTGGAATGAATAGTGGGTATACCTAAGGCTAGCTCCATCTGTCTCCGCTGCACTCGACGAACGCATTCGAATGCAAGGGCCAAACGCCGGACGCCTGCGTTTCGCCTTTAAACGCGTTTGACGAGTGCAGTGGAGACAAAGGTAGCTAGCCTTACGTCTACTCACTAATCATTCCAACAAGGGCTCAGAGTTCTGACTTCTCAGCGCTCTATCGTCTCCTCCTCTCCTTCACCTTCTTGGCGCATAATGACCTTCTGCCTGTGAAACTACGCTCAGACTTTCCAACGCCCCATCAATGAAGTCACAAGAGGACTTCAATTCGTTTTAGCTTACTTTGACGACATTCCCTGTGGCCTGCTGATCTCCGGAAGAATACGGAAAACTCGCCTTCATTTCAGGGTTCACTGCAGATCTCCGCGACGTAAAAGGCAAAGACAATTCAGAAGCGGACGCGCTCTCCCGTGTCGACGCTTTCTCAGCAAGTCCTGGAGGTGTCGACTTTGAGAGCATTGCTAGGGCGCAACGGGATGATCCGGAGCTGCTTGCCCATCATGAGCGGCTGTAGCCCATGGCATTAAGGGCAGTTCCTCTCCCTCATTCTACCGGTACCAACCTCTGCGACGTGTCTACCAGCAGTCCTTGACCTTTCGTCCCGCTAGCCCTTAATCGGACTCTTCGACCATGTGCACAACCTAAGCCATCCGGGCATCCAAGCCACAGAACGACTGGTAAAAGCTCGCTATGTGTCACCTGCAATTAATGCGGATGTACGCAGCTGGACAAGAGGTTGCCTACAATTCAAACGGGCGAAAGTCAGCAGGCACACCATAACACTTCTAATGCCCTTCCATATACCCGATGCCGCATTGATCATGTCCATCTCGACATCGTGGGTTCCTTGCCACCATTTCGGGGTTTCACTATATTTTCACCTGCGTTGACCGCTACACCAGGTGGCCTGAGGCCACTCCCCTACCCGACATCCCCGCGGACAACAGTTTCAGGATTTTCGTTGAGGTTTGGGTAACTCTGTTTCGGTTGCCCCTCAACTGTAACTACAGACCGGGGAAGCCAGTTCCAATGTTCGCTATTTATTGCCCTAGCAAAACTTTTTGGAACACATCATGTGCATACCACCTGTTACCACCAGTCAACAAACGGCACTGTAGAAAGGTTTCACCGGCAGCTGAAAGCATCGATCATGGCACGATACACTCGACTTCACAGGGTCACACTATCTCCCGTTCGTCCTCCTCGACATTAGATCAGCTTTTAACACAGACCTGAAATGCACCTCAGCGGAATTGATGTATGGATCGCCGCTCCGACTCTCTGGAGAATCTGTCGACGTACCCGAAGATATATTGTGCCACAATTACCGTAATTGGACGACTTACGACGGCTGATCCAAGAGCTCCAATCTACGCCTTATAGGTTGCCCAATTCTCGCAAGATATTTGTAAGCCAAGAGCTTACATCTTGTACGCACGAATTCGTCCACAAAGACGTCATGAAGAAAAGCCTTAATCCACCGTACGACAGCTTGTTTAAAATCCTCAACCGAACCAACAAGACCATCAGTCTTGACTGGCACGGCCATCCTGAAATCATCGCCATGGACAGCACAAAAACCCGCTTTCAACAACTCAGCACCAGGTTTCATGTCCACCAACCAAATCACTGCAGAAAACCAACTCATCACCCTGCGCGAGGCACGTCTTATGGACAACATGGCATGTCATGTCGATATCACGCTGCTACCAGCATCGAATCTTCTAGTTTTGTTGTTGTTCTTTTTGTATTGCCAGCATTGGATCAAACACTTTTCTCCGTTTCTCCATGATCCATGCTATCAGGGGTGGGGAGCCCTGTAGGAGCCCAAAACAAAGGCCGGAACACGGGGCTTAAGCAGCATGCTCCGACCAGCAGGTAGGTCGCGGGTCACGCGAAAACAGATCAGTCCGTGCCAGAGAAGTAAAGAATTCGGTCGGTATTTTCTCCACATACGCCTCTTCCATTTTAGAGCGCAGCTCTTAGGCGCCCGTGTCCGTGTTTCGCGGCGTCGGCACCGCCATCTGGCGTCGGCGTCAGCATAACCGCGTGAAACTTTTGCGGGAATTGTACTCCTGTTGAGGTCAGGTGGCATCAATTTTCCCGCTAAATCTAGCGGAAACATTCAAGTTGTTCATAGGTGACGTGACACGTAAGAAATGTGACGTCATTTTCCCCGCTAAATTTAGCGGGGAAACTGAATTGGTGTTGAGGTCAGGTGACGTCGATTTCCCGCATAATTTAGCGGCGAAACTAAGATTAAAGGGAGGAGGACAGGAGGACTGAAAAGAGGAGGAGGAGAGAATGAGGAGGAAAGAAGAGAAGGAGGGGAGAAGAGAGGGAGAGGAGAGGAGGAGAGGAGAGGAGGGGAGGAAGAGAGGAGGAGGGGAGGAGGAGAGGTACCGAAGAGGAGGAGGGGCATACCTTCCCCTCCGTACCCCCCCCTCTCTTCCTCAAGAGCTGCTGCCTAATTTCGCGTTACAGAGGTTGGTAAACGTCTTATTTTTTAAACCGCCAGTTACTACAGTGAGCACACAAGGCCGGGCAAAATATTAGCCACTGCAGTGCACTCTCTGCTGTTTCGATGAAAAAATAGGCGTTGATCACGCGCTGCGTGCAATCTTGGGCAGTAACTTCTTTACTACAACTATTCGTTTTTGTAACTTGTGACTCTAACGCGTTACTTCCTCAGAAATGTAGCTTTAAATTGTAGTTTCCTTACCTTATGTCAAGGAAGGATGTGAAGTAAGTAAGCCAGGCAGCACAACATATGGGGCCAATATTCGGGTAAAATTGAGTAACTTGGAGGAAGTTGGGCTGGCTTCCCCAATATGCACGCAATATTCCTAAATGTTGAGTGAAATCTTGCTATAATTAGCCAATATTACCAGGTATGTGTCCAATATTGGTAAATATAGGGATAATCTTGTATAGCAGTTTGATACTTTAGACCCATGTTACGGATAAGTAGCAAATTGGACGCGGGATGGCCAATAAAACATGATTTTCATGTAAAGCTCGTCAAATTATGAGGCGCTGGAGAAAATGCAGCCATGTCTGCGTATAAGTCTTTATTACGAACTCTGTGTTGTTCGCCTTCCGCCCATTGAACAAGCATGCGGAACGGGCCCAGCACGACCAGTAATCGGTAGCGCCGCGGCGATCTTCCGCAAGATAAAGTTCAGTCTGCGTTCCTCGCCGTCACCATGGCAGCGAACGCCGAATGGCTTGAAGCACGCAGCAGGTACCGCCGTGTGAAGCCAGCAAGAGCTGACGCCATTTTGCGAACGCCGTTTGCTGAGCCAAAGCCGAACGCGGTATGTCAGATCAACCGCCTCCGCCGAGAACAACAAAGGAGGTGGGAAGTTACGTCTGGTGCGAGAATGAACGCGAATCTTCTAGACCTCGGTGACCGCTCCGAGCGTTGCTTTTCTGGCCCTGTGGGCGGCAATATTGGTATAGCGTCTACAACATTATCTGGTATTTGCTCAATATTGGTGAATAATGGAAGAGCCTATTGGCATAACTAGAAAATATTACAAACAATTTTCAGTATGTGCCAAATATTGGTAAATATTGGGACAAACTTGGATAGCTGGACAATATTACCAATATTTCCAAGTCTGCACAGTGTTGTCAACTATTTTGATAATCTTGGTATAGCTGTCTTGGTATGACTGTAAGGTCGGCTGTAATCGTGCAAAAAGAAATAGCTGACCACTATACTTTGTTGGTGTCAATTGGTTTGGCAAAGGAACCACAGCTACCGTTAAAAGCGATAGACAAACTTTGGAAATTTTCGACAAAAAGGTTATGGATACACTGGCGTCATCCTGTGATTGGAGCTCGTATTCTTCAGACAGCTTAGTATGCCGATGTTAGTTCTAAGTTTGTTGCTCTGCACGACTCTTTCAAGACAAATACAAAACGCATACTCACAGTGAAAAAACATAGTACAGGTCGAGTTTGGTTTACACCCGATGTGATGTCGGCCATCGCAGAAAAAATATGTTTTGGAGCCTGATGTAGGTGATCCCCTAGCAATGTTAAATTACGTAAAGTTTTTCCTTCAACTAAACACAAAGTAAACGCTCTGCTTCATTCTGCTAAAAAGGTGTACTATCAAAAGAGTTCCTGGAAAAGCGTTTTAACATCTCAAAAGCCTGATCGCTTGCAAATGACCTCCGGTTTGCCACAGCAAGCGCTTACTCGGTGATGTAGTCGTTAAAAATTTTGGGAACGATATTATGATGACGGTGAAACTTATAACAATTTGTTTTGTTGCTTCATGCGAGCAAACACTGAGGTTGAGCGCCACCGGTGTAACCCTGAAAGAGACTGACTGTGCGTCCGCTCGTTACAATATTGATGAAGAAGCTCTGCGCTCCGCATAAGTGGAACAGATCAGCGGGCACTGACAAGATTTCCGTCGGTTTTCTGCAAAAAAATGTCAGTTCGTTAAAACGCGTGCAGCTTTTTTTATGACCAACGGTTTTATTCTGACATGCTCGATTCCTAAAGAGTTGAAAACCGCTTTTGTCAGACTAATGTTTAAGGGTGGTAAACTAAGAATAATTGAGAACTACCGTCCCATACCTATGTTGCGAGTTATAGGACACGTGTTGGCAAAGCACGTTTTTGTGTTGATGGAACGGTTGTTTGGACCACCACCCCATAATTTCAAAATCGCGATACGGTTTCGTGACTGGAACGGCGCAAGTGCTGTTAGATGGCGTGGCGGATTTTTCGAACTCGTCGTTCGATGACAATATTTTTTCTCGTGCGCTATTTCTTGACGTGTCGAAAGTCTTTGACTCTGGGAAACACGATATCTTGCTACGTAAATTGTTTGAAATTGGGTTTCGTGGGCCTTTTGCCACACTGTTGTCAGATTTGTTTTTTCATCCGAACAATTTTATGTTGATTTTTTACGACGCCATGCGCTGAGCCGTGTCAATCTACAAAGGTCTTAACTGTCAAAAATATTTGACCACTAAATATGGCCGAATGGTATGGATATTCCCCACTTACGCACAAAATTCAACAAGTCTCATCGATCGAACAACCTATATTGTACGTACCCCACGGTCCCGCTTTGTCCGAAGAGGATTTATTTGAGATAAAGTTCAAATAACACAGTATGTCCAATATAGAGTGTCGACGACAGACACTTCACGGCGAGTCCACGGAATGTGGCTTGTTGTACTGCACGTATTAAAAAGAGCTGCTATTTTTTTCCGTACTGCAATAAAACAAAGAAATGGTTGTGTCTGTTCCGTCGCAAACCTCGGACCAACGAAGCGCCAAACTGTCGTCCCATTCGTGTTCGTTCGCAACGCAAGGAGTTGAGCCGGGCTGGACTTTTTCGTTACGTTCGGGAACGACCGCAACGACTGACAAATCACAGGTCGAGGAGAGCTCGGTCGCGCGCGTTGCATGCCGGTCGTGCCGGGCTCCTTCTATATGCAAAACATGGCGTCGGTGGTGATCGTCGACGTGGACGGCATGGTGGAAGCTCATCGTTCCGCGTAAAAGCGCTATCCTTGACTGTTAATTTCCGTCGTGTGTCGTTATGATAATCCAACACGTACTAGAAGGGAAGATCCACCTACTCGTGCGGCGATCTCGTGGCGGCACTCTCAGGACAGCAGAAACGCCCGTGCCGTCGTGTTTGTTTACTTCGACTACAGAGGTGCTTTCTTAGCATTTGTGTCCTCGAACATCGCCCGGATTTCTTTTTGGCGCATTCCATGCGTGTGCTCAAGTTCAAGGTATTACTGGTGCGCCGTACCGTATAAAGGATGCGACTTTTACGCGCTTTCATCACCCGAGAAAGGTGATTAGTGTTAGCAATCCTGAACGCTCTCAACGTCTCGCTCGCAACGTCTATCTGATCACGAAATTATATTTCTACGTTGCTATATCGCTGCTAAGATTACATCGTCTCTTATAATCGTAGAAAAGGCCTGTGGCGAGATTTGTACTGTTGGCAAAGTCGTGTACTAAAGTCGTGATCGTACAAGACGGCGAACTGCATCTTTTTCTATTTCTTTTAATGCACTACCCTGCAAGCGTATCCCGAAAACAAAAAAGAAGTTTGTGGTCATAGAAGGCGGTCTGTCTATTTTGTGTGACGCAAAGTGAGTTGCAGCGCGTCCCCTTCTTCTTGGAGGAACCGCTGAAACAGCTGACGGCGGCGAAGAGGCGGTCGCCGTGCTGCCGACGCGCCGCGCTTGTTGCAGTGGTTGCAGGAGTGTACGCTCGGCGCATAGCGGTCGCTCCGGTTAGCAACGGACGCAGTAGTGGATAACGGGTTCGTTTCAGATGTCTGAACCAGCCTTTACATAGCTATTGCAGGCGCACAGCAGATCTTCGTGACTGAACGCCGTAGGCCAAAACCTCCGGCTGCTCCGGTGAGGACGGTACACACTAAACTTCAAAACACCCATATAGGTGTAAGTGGCCCATTATCAGATGTCTATAACTCACACCTTTTGATAGGTGTTATTGCTGTCATTACACCTTTTAGCCTGCAATTTTCTTTTACAGCCTTTACACCTTTGGTTTAGGTGTTTTGAAATCCCTACCCATTTGAATTGGTGTGCCTAAAGCTTCACACCTCTGTGGAGAGAAACCGAGATGAGAATCGCGGTGACGTCAGAGCGCCGAGTTTTGATTGGAATAATAATTAGTATAGACGCGAAGGCTATAGCCACCTTAGTCTTTACCCACTATCCCATCGCACAAAGCCCGGCGTTGAAACGCATCCAATGCCAGAGACTGCGCGAGAAGACGAAGGTAGCCTTTGCGTATACTATCCTTCCAATCAAATATCTTAGCAGTCCAACGTCACCGCCACTCTCATCTACTCCCATCTCTCTCCGCATTGAAGCAATGTTTTAGTCTTCGTTACAAGGCCATACATTTATCTGTGATATACCAACTTCTTTAGAAAGCAAATGCATACAGCCTTGAACAGCACTTCAGCTGTACAAGCACTAACAGTAAAAGTAACATTCAAGGCGTCATGCATATACTTTCCCTTTCATAGACGAGCCCTTGTTTGTGTCTTCTCTGTTGTCCAGTCACTTTTGTGCTGTCGGTGTCTACGAGTCACCCACTCGCCCAAGCTTCCATCTTAACAAGTTTCACTTTCCCCTGAAATAGAAAAGCTTTGCCGAGTTGCACGTCTGTCAGACATACTCATGGTCGATGGTGCCCAGATCTTGTCTGGGCACACAACACAAGACAATCCTATTTAGTTAATTTCCCTTAGTATACATATGCTGAAGTTTGCAGAAAAGGTGTGCAAAAAGGGGAAGTCATATTCACTGAGAACAGTAGTATTTTATTAACACTGCCAAGCTTTGGCTTCAAATAAAAGCATTGTTATAGTCCAATTTGCTAACTACAAATAAATAGAATAGATAAATATATGCCGGAAAGTAAGAAAAACATTGTAATAGATATTCATGCTTTTTATCAATCCAGAACACAATAAGAAAACTTCAAACAAAGCACTTTTTCCTCCGACTCGGACTATATTCATTCACATAATGTCTGCTTTACCATGTTTTGTTTTGTGCACACTCCCAAGACTCTGTTCACTACAGATTTCAGGTGTGTTGCCTTACCTGCTGACATAACCCATATGTTTTGTACAAGGTTTCATTTTGCAGCAGAATCTCTGTCGTCTGATGGCAGTTGTAACTTTCAGTAACCATGTTTCAACATTTAGGGTCCTAGAGGCGTTTCAGAAAACAAAAGCTTCTGTAAAACCCTTACCTTTGAGACATGCTTACTGAAAGTTACAGATGCCAACAGAAAAACCCGGACATCACTGTTGCAAAACGGAACTTTCTGTAAAGCACGTAGATGATGTAGGCAGGTATGCTAACACACCTGGAATTAGTGGTAACAAGGCTTCTTTCTAATTTCAGTGCATAAGTAAGAATGACTATGCTGTAGCTACACGTTAATTAGTACAAAACTTAGGCCATTAATGAGAAAGAAATGAAAAATATAAAATATTTTAAACCACACAAGAAACAAGCTAGATGTGTCGAAATTTAAACCTCTAAAATGACTAGAGAAACACCTGCTCACAATACAACACAAACAAATCGTAAAATCGCTAAATTTAGAGAGGAAGCGCTAACCTTGCAAGACTGTTTAGAATACAGTTAAACAAAAAAACGCCCAAACTTATTCAGAAACGTGATAGCGGGAGGCCTCAGCTTCGTCACATTCAAATTAAAAAACAACCTCTCAATGAGAGAGGCTGTGTTAACGCATCCTTTAGCATACTGGATATTAAATATCCAGTAGGCTGCCATTACAGCAGCCAAGCCTTCTGTGACGTCGATTACTCTGAAGAGTTTGGTTGACTCAGCGTGAAGGAAAAGGTGTTCAGCATCTTCCAGGCTCTTGCCATGAAAAATAATACAGGGCGGGCCACATGTAGTCGGGGCGTCTTCACTCTGTAGCAAAAGCAGGAAGCTGTTGTAAATGACAACAGAAACAGAAATGACAGAAACTGAATGTAAATATGTCATTTAAATACCTAGAACCAAAACTTCATAAAAAATTCGCTTCGGAAAAATAGTAATAAAATTTATTTGTAATGTAATGCCTCAGTGGATTTTGTTTTGAAATGCATCAATGGTTTTGACTCTAAACTGCGTGAGGTTGCCTCTTATACACCGACGCAAGGGCTTGACGTCACGGAGTTGCGCTGGCACTGCCATCGCGCTGGACCAGACGGGTGTGGGCAAAAAGTGGGCGTTTTGCATGGACGAAGTAGCGTTCTGGCATGCTGGAGAGTTCTGTGGCCGCTGAATGTACTAACGAATACTTGAAAAGTAGCGCAATAAGCTTCCACAAGTTCCCAGCCGAAAATTAGATATGTAAAATGCAGATAATGAACGTGGATAAATAGAAATGGTGAAATCAAACGGCAGATTTCTTGTTTCGCAAGCTCACCATTGAAGGTAGATGCAGCTTCTGCTGCAACCTTCACTTCAATTATTAGTGCACAGATGCGAAGAGACACCGCGATCCAGTGTTGCACCGGAACGGCGTTCCTGGAACGCGTTCCTTTAGGGAGGAACGAAGAGATCGCCGCCGTTCCATTTCGCATTGGTGAAACTGGAACGGGAACTCGTTACATTATTACTAGTAACGGAAGCAAAGAACGGCGTTCCTTTTTTTCGTCCAGTGGGGCAATTTTTACTTAATTTTCGAGAGGGAAATTTTAAAGGTATAATAACAATATATTTACAAAGAGCAGAATCGCGATAACGTTTTTGTTACTTCTTCTAGGGTTTATGTTGCAGCGTCCTCCTTTTTTACCAGTGGGATGCAGGCGAGCTACAACAAACGACGAGCGTGAAAAGGTCATCTAAGGGGCGGTATCTTTGTGCGCTCGAAACACAGGCGCGCGTTGACCCATGCCGCGAGCCCCCTCTCCTCTTCTACCGCCTGAAACCAGGGGGATCGTGTGTTAGTCAGAAAGTGCCAAGCGGCCGCCATAGCATGTGTAGTTGTCGGCGGGCGCGCAACGTGCCTCAAAAAAGGCCAATCGCGTTCACGCGCTACGCGGCGACAGCTCTGTGGCGGCACATTACAAGGTGACACGAGCGGTGCGGCTGACGACATTTGGCGCAACAACAGTTAGGTTTGGCGTTCAATACAAACCCCAACACCACGTGGTGGAGCGCCAAAAGCGTCGGGCCACGTAATGCCAGCAAGCAAATCCGTGCGTTAGTCAGAAAAGAAGACGCCGCCGTGGCATGTTCAGTTGTCGGCAAGGCGTGTTTCTGATATGCCTCAAAAAAAGGCCAATCGCGTTCACGCGCTGCGCGGCGGCAGTCTCTGGCGGACTATTGAAAGTGACACGAGCGCTGCGGCTGACGATATTTGGGCGGGAAACACGTTAGGTTTGCGTCCAATACGAACCGCAAGACCGCGTCGTGGAGCGCCAAACGTTGGTCAGGGGGAAGGTGCCGCCGCTTCCCATGCAACCTCCTCAGAATTTACGGCTCTCCATGCTGGCCGCCATGAGAAAACTCGGTACCAGTGTTGCTGCATCTCTAGGTCATCTTTAGGCTAAACCTGACGGAGAAAATCTGGCCACGGAGCAACGCCGATGTACGCTGGAAGCTAGAGCCGGTTTGCTTTCGTTGTTTTTGTATGGTCGGAGCAAGTCTGGCAACAACGCACGTTGTTTTGCTTCGACGGGAAGCCAGCAACAACGCACGTTGTTTCGCTTCGCCGGGAAGCCAGAAGCTCCGCTGTTTGCGAACACATGTAGCGAGGATGTGACCGGAGAAGTGCCCCTGTGATGTTCCCGGAAGACGGAAAGTGTCATTCGTAATCGTCGTGTGTGCTTTGGAAGCGAAGGGAGTCGCCGGATCCACGAGTGCGCGACCATAAGCCAAGGTTCAGGACAGCGCTGCGTTGACTGCGGCGATCTCGTTCTGTTTGGTGCAACACGGCGATGCGACAAAGAGCTGAAACGTTCGTGGTGTGTGTGCGGTGCTTGGAGGTAGAAAGCCACATTAACCCGGAGCGCAAATTGGTTGTTGTGGCATTGAGTTTAACGGATTCAGTTCCGTCGTCGTCAGCTGATCCAGTCCAGCTGGGGCGAGCGTCTTTAAAAGTAAATCTTCCTTCGTTCCGTTTCAAAACGTCGAAGATTCCCGACGCATACCGTGAGTAAAAAGGTGCGGGCGTTTTCAACAATATTACGTCGTTTTATTTGAACAATGGACTCCGCATTGTACTAAATCTGCCGTTTTTATGCTTCGCGATGTTGGACTACGTTTCCGCAGCGACGTGTTTGCACAGTGACGCACACCGCTCGAGTAGATGATTCGGTCCTGCAAATGACCGGTTATACAGAATTTCAGGGAAACTTAAGTCACCACCGATATTTAAATTTCCTGTAAATCTCGTGAGTTTGTTGCGCTCATCATGCGGTGTGAATAAATTTGGGCAAGATTTCCTACCTGCCCACAGACGCACGAACTGAGACCATTTTTTACGTAGTGAACATATCTTTTTGTTTTTGGAAGAGGCGTTGGTGCGTTTAATATGGTACAATCACTTGAGTGTTCAGAAATTGGGGAGAGCGAGCAAGCTTTCCCAACTTTGTCTCTCTTCTCCCTGGCATTGCCCCTAGTTTCAAGTTTCAGTACACATACCTACTATACTCCGTTTCGCCTTATGTTGTACCGCAGCGAAGGCTAGAAGCGCGAGCTCATAGCATTGGCAGCTGCCCTGCGCGAGAGCTTGTGCTGCCGAGATGTGCCTTAGAGCAAGGGGCTCGCGCTTGTAGCCTTTCCTGCGGTACATCATAAGGTAAACAGAGTATAGCAGGTACAAACTGTTCTAAAGCAGGTAAAAGTCTGGGAAGTCAGGACGGTGCGGACTCCGTGTTTCGCGCTTTTCGCAAGGTGAGTGGCGAAGTGCTTTTGCGAGGTGTGCGGAATACGCAGATGATTTTGTTATACCCGTCGTTTGCGCGTCCCTCCTGATCATAAGGTAAACAGAGTATAGCAGGTACAAACTGTTCTAAAGCAGGTTAAAGTCTGGGAAGTCAGGACGGTGCAGACTCCGTGTTTCGCGCTTTTCGCAAGGTGAGTGGCGAAGTGCTTTAGCGAGGTGTGCGGAATACGCAGATGATTTTGTTATACCCGTCGTTTGCGCGTCCCTCCTGCATTTTATTTATTTCGGCTCAGGAGAGACGGGGGAGCGGCAGGTAGGCCGAAGGCCCATACCGGGTGGCCTGCAACACCCAAACTAATAGAAAAATAATTAAAAAGGGGGGGGGATAAGATGATCTACAAAGGCGCTATCACAAGCGAAGATTTGCGATAACAATGCGTTTGCTCCGGTGGGCCGTGTGGTTGTATTTTGCCCTGCTCTCTGCAACACAGTGTCATGACGAAGAGCTGGAACGTTCACGGTTTGTGCTGGGCTCACGGTCACCGAAACCGAAACCAGATCACCGAGATAACTGCCTTGTGTACTCCGAAATGACGGAAGCAATAAGTTGTCGAAAGCCCGTTTTTAGGGTTTCGAACCTAGTAAACAAGATTAATATAATTAAACTTAGTTGTTTGTATGCAGGCGGACATATGTAAAACAACAATACATTCGCTTTCCCAAACGAAAAGAAAGTAACGCTCAGTCCGCCGTATACGGCAGCAACTTCTTCAAAGCAAAACCTATGCTGGCAACGTAAGCCGTTTTCTAATGGCCGCCACCGCGGTGAGCCGCGTCCTTCCCTCCCCCCCCCTGAGTCGCGTCAAGCCAGCTTGAAAGCCAACAAGCAAGTCTCTCGAGTTGGCATCTCCATGTAGGAGGCGACATCTATGTACGCGCGAAACACGGGCGCGCATTTACGCATGGCGCGAGGTGTTAGTCAGCGGCAGCTATCGGCGAGCGCGCATTTGTGACATGCCTCAAAAAACGCCAATCAGGGATCCCGCATTCGCCCCCCCCCCCCCTGGGTTTACTCCATGAAGACGCAACTATACGCGCCCGGTAGTTGTGGCGAGGACGCGCATTATTGGGACTGCATCAACGGACCTCCTCTTCGTCTCCTGTGGTTAAGTGATAACCGCCACAATGAGTGCCGACGTCAAAGTGGACTGTCTCTGGCCATGGCTGTCAACAATGTTCAAACCTGTCCAAGACAAGGGAAAATGGCAACATAACATACTAATCGCTTGACTTGTGCACCGTCAAGCAAGACGATCGGACATGTCCAGTTAAGGTATATTTATATATCTTTCATGCTCGGCAACTGTAGGGAGTTCTGCATTCCGTGTCTCAGGTTAATGGTTTGTTATTTTACATTCATGGTACGTATCGTCTTGTCGACAGCAACATCGAAAAGCAACTATTGTTAAGTTCCAACAAAGGACTTTGTTAGATCAAACGTGGAAGGTTGTAAAACGCCCGTCCAACCTGGGGTATCCCGTTAATAAAAGAATAATAAAATTGACTCCGCTCTTATTTCCCGGCGAGACAGTACATTTGGCTCGTCTGAATCGCCCCCATAAACATGGATATGGTAACACGCTGGGATTTTTAAAGATGAGTAACTCAACAAATAGAACCTTGCTTCAGCCTCGAAATTAACAGCGCAAGTATGGAATCCACACAAACACACGTCACCACAGGTCACAAAACATTCACACTTAGGGATACATTCACATCAGACAAGACACTCACACAGCGCTGTGAATGTTTTGTGGACCTGTGGTGACGTGTGTTTGTGTGGATTCCATACTTGCGCTGTTAATTTCGAGACATGGAAAACCAACTCGCCCAAGCCGCCGTTTTGTCTTGCTTCAGCTTTGCTTTTCTTTTTTTTGTCTCCTGGCGTCCTTCCATCACGGCATTCAAATTTGTATGTTGCCATTTGATGGGATAGATAAAAAAATTTGTTTGATCCAATTAACTATGGTAATTAGCAAAAATACAAATGTAACGTACAAGTAACGATACGTTACATTTTTTAAACAGTAACGGGAACGAGTTCCTTTCTCTGAGATGGAACTTGTAACGGGAACGCGTTCCAAAAATCTGAAGGAACGAGGAACGACCTTCCGTTCCTCTTCTTGAGGAACGTGTACAACACTGCCGTGATCGAACCCAGACCACCCGGACTTTGTTCCCCGGTTTTTGAAAACAAGATGCCGCCCAAGCGTTCAGTTGCTCGGTATGATCGTGCGTCGAAACGGAAGCAGCATATACCACTCGCTGTGCTTTGTTACGGTGACACGGACAGTACAAAAAGATTTATATCTCAAATTTATGAACACTGTAGCTACTTACAAATGCACATGCACATATCAACAGTCTGCTCATCAACCAAGCAAAATGCCGAAGCCGGCCACGAAGTATGCAAGCCCTGCGATTACGCGAGGTACATTCTGTATAGTCCAAACTCCTTCCTGGCCCTAGACACTTTTTTCTGTGGTGGTACATTTCTCGGAAATGTTGCCCAACCTCTGTTCAGGTTAAATTTCATTCTATTGAGAAGTAAGTAGCGCTATGCGACTCGAACCACTACGTGCGCTATGCGACTCGAACCACTATTCGCACACCCTTACAAAACAGCAAATAGGACAAAAAAAATTACGCTGCGGAAAATGCAGTTTGCGACATAAAGTCAGACGTTGTCCCGCCTACGAAAAAAGTGCAACTCATCGCGGAAGCTCCATCACTTCGCAAGTTGCTGTCCTAGCTTGACCGTAGTTGGCGAAGTAAGCAAAATGACCTTGACGATGACTTTGGTGTTCTTGACCTAGGCGGCGAAAACGGAAACCAGCAAATGGATAATCAAAGCTCAAGTTTCTGCTCGAGAAGTTTCTTTTTTTTAGATGCGGAGCATCTCTTGCTCGGGTCTATGTCCCTCGGCGTCGGCGTCGCGGTCCGCACTCACACTACGCATGCGCAACTCTCTTCCTTTATTCTTTCCAACATCTGCGCGTTACTCTCTCCGCTCTCTCTCTCTCTACCAGCTGCGTGCACTTCGCGTGCGTTCGCTCCTACTCACACCGCGCGCGCATGCGCAACTCTCCTCCTCTAGTCTCCTCTCCTTCAAGTGTGAATATAAGCAGCGGTAGTGCGCTGCGCGCGTTCAGTTCAGCCATAGAGTAATATAGCAAACGCAAAGAGAGGACACTAAAGCCGAATCGCGGCCCAGATAGTGCGTTTAATGCCCTCCGCCAAGTGGCGCTTTTACCTAATTTGGTTAATATTAATTAGAGTCTCCCTCTCCGAGAAAGTATTTATTTTTAAATTGTTACGATTTAAAATTGTTTAAAGTACTTAAAACGACTAAATAGTGTTAATCAAATACGTCACGAAAACCACGTGATGAATGGCGCCGCCATGGCCTGCTCTGCCTGCACGCCTTCGCCTCTGCATCATTCTGCAAGGCCTCTGCTCGTCCGTGCGTCGTTCGTCCGTGCGTCGTCTCGTCCGTGCCCTGCACGCCGTCCGTCTTGTGCTTTCTGCTGCATCATGTTCGGTCGACTTTGCATCAATCATGGTGACGCATGACCGCCTGCGTGGTCGCATGCTCGGCGGGAATTTGTGGAGCTGATCGGTTTGACTTTCTCGCGCTGTTGTTTCCGCTGGGCTGTCGGGCTGCACTTGATCGTGTGTGCATCTTTATTTTCGATGAAATTGTTTTAAAAAAGAACTTAACTCACGACCCTGCACACGACATTGTCCATGGATTTACAGATGACGGTGTTGAACAAATCTCTAACATTGTAGTGAGTCTTGGTTGTTGTGCTCTTTTGAATTTCCAGGAGGTGGGGTGGGCTTGCGCCTTGCATGTACTCTTGGGCAGGCACGTAGCCAGATTTTGTTTCGGGGAGGGGGCACACCAATGACAGTTTCCGCCATTTTTTAGAAACCAAAATAATACAGCTGTGAGAATATTCGAATAAGAGCTTCGAATAATATATAATTAGATATTCGCTTCAGGGTAAAGTACGACGTTTTTTTTAATTACTGATAGCGGCGGGATAGCCTTATTGAACGTGCTTCTTGCCGAATACCATAGCGTTGCGGAGAAGCAACACCAGTGGATCTCGCTTCTACGGGTTTCTTCTCCACAGTGCACCGGTGTTTGGCAAAAAGCAAGGTCAACGCCGCTGCCCTTCCACAATTAACACTTCGTGAAAGGCAAATATTGCAGTCACGTGCTGCACAGTAAATGTTTCAAAAATAAATCAGTTCACCGTAGAAAGCCTCGAGTGACGCCAAAAAACCGAAGCTTTGTTCTAGAACCACTGGTTTATTGGGATGGGGATTCAACCACTGAGCCCCAAGCGGCAATTGCAAAACGAGAACATAATGCCCGGCATCACGCCGAACCGAACGGTTGGCGTGACCGTTCGGCCGGGGCGGGGCACCTGTTCTCGTGTCTCCCGAGGAAGGGCTATTTCGTAGCCACTCCGGTTTGAGTGAACAATTCAAAATGAACAGGGCATTTGTCTAGCACCTGCTCAACACAAACGCTGAAGGGTGTCCAGCTCACATCCTCTGACGACTGCTTTCCACAGAGATTCGGCTTGTCGTGTCCTGCTAATGTCATTGCATTTGTTCTCAACACTTTACGTTACATAATGAACGATGTCCACATTGCTTGTACTGGCAAAACACCTTGCTGTGGGGAAAGTAAGCTGAATAGAACACCCCCCGTTTAGTTTGATCTCCTCCAAGAGAGCTAAAGCATCCTACAGCACATTTAAGTTAGGTTGGGACGACCTTAGGATGGTGAAGTTATTATAATCAGGCCTTCACTTTTTAAAAAGGAAATGTTAAATATATTTTGTATCTTTGCCTTTTTTAAAGAACCTGATGCAAAAGGAAATATGAGGAAAATACATATTCAAAAGAATCCTGCTTAAGGTAATGAAAATATCAGTTTTTTACGATGGAGGATTGGGCGAGTTGGCTATTTATACTTGTAATTTACAGCGCACAAAAACCATTCACTCAAACACGCACACCAGTAAAACGTAATCACTCATTAGGTGTTTACTATCAACTAAGTGTTCTATTTCGTCTCCTACGCCTTTGCGCATCTAAAACAGTTTTTTTTTCGCTGCTAGTTTAAATAACCCGCCTTGATAACGTTAAAGATGAGTTGCAAACACATTTATCGTAAATCTTCAGAATGCTCTTAGCCTCAATAATGTATCGCGTTATCTGTTGAAAGTTCTTGCTGATAACAATGCGGTTAATCAAGTCTGCTGAGCATTCACTGTCGCGGCAATGGATGCCTAGTGGTCTAGAATTTTTTTTAATGTTAATATGCTTTTAAACGGTCATTTACACATATAGGTTATCCCATATATTTTTGACACATGAGAGATGTAGTATTTTCATCCCCTATTAAACTTTTGGTATGTTAGTGTTTTCAGCCCCAACAAACGCATAGGATTATGCAAAAAAGTCAACTCTTACCAAAATAACAGTACTGTTTGCACAAATAAGCTTAAAACGAAGCATATATAGGACAAGCTGGAATATGTGTATTTAACCGCTTAATAAAGCACACCATCAAAAGCAATAATCTGGGCGTCTAGGCATTCATTGCCGGGACTATGGATGCTCAACATACTTAAAAGAACTGCGCTGTTATCAGTAAGCACTTTCAACAGCTCTGGCGAGAAATGATTGAGGCTCAGAACATTGTGAAGTTTACCGAAAATCACGTTAGCAAACAACGAAGTGTGATAGTGTGTCCGCGACCACTTGGGAACCTGCCAAAGCGATGGGGTAAGGGAGGGGGGGGGAGGGGCATACAATAACGCAACTAATTACAATGTGAAAATGTCGTCTTTTATTAGTATATAGTGTAAAAGATAGAAGCATCGAGTAAAATGATGAATGGTTGGAGAGATGGCAACGGCAGTACCATTTATAATGGGCGGTAACTTGCGCCACCTAACCAGGGTCAACAAAAAACAAAGAAAAAGGGGGCGTGGAGGGTTTCTTGAGGCCAGGGTTTCGCGGACCCCAAAACTTGCTTCGCAGACCCCCAGCAGGTTTGCGGAACCCCTTTAAGAGCCACTGTTGCAGAAGATGAAGTACAACACTGAGTTCATAGTCCACGCTGATTGAGTTCTTTTCTACTGGTGTGCGTGTCTGAGTGTGAAACGATTTTGCGCTGTAAATTACAAGACAATATCTGCATCACCAATATTTCCTCTATAGACTTAAAAAATTAAAATAAAACAAGTCTTCTGTATCTTTGTATTGGGGTCGTACTCGAGTGATGAGAGCATAAAATGGGTCATAAAAATTATTTCCTCGAAAATATTCCACATTCATCATTGTATTTTAATTAGCCTTAATATAAAATGTTGGACAGTTGCTTGCGAAAAAAGATAATACTCTTTTGCGTGCCCCAGCCAGACACGGGAATATTTTAGATCACCCGGAAATCTTAAACATAAAAGGTTAATCAATCGGCTACACTGAATGCGGCGACATCACAATAAACCTCAATCTTATTATAGGCACCTAGACATAGACTTGAACTTCCTAACTTGAAATCTGTAGGGCGACACACTTCTTTGGGGCCTCTCCCATACCCTAGTTACACTAGCGCTATTAACTGTGATAAGCCAATGAGACTTGACACGATCGCAATCGGCCGGAGTAGACGGCGATGTCACCACTAACGATCAATGAGTACGACTGAGCTGGCCTACCTCAGTAGTTAACTGATGAGTGTTCGTCCCACTAAAGCAAGAGATGGCAGCGTCCGCCGCATCGCCGGACATGGCCAGCGTTGGCGAAGCAGTTAGTATTCGGATGATTGGTGGAGGTATCTAGATAGTGTCGTAGCAGCAAATATTATTGGAAGAGGTATGATTCGGGTCCAGAGCTTCCGCTAAAACGATCATGGCACATCACAGATGCCAACGCTCGGAGAGCACGGCCATTGTGATGTCGGTGCCGATAAAATATTCATTATTTCTGTCTTTCTAGAATTTCTGAGAAACGTTCTGATTATCGTTTCTTAACTCTACAACCCCAAAAAAGTAATTTTTTTTATGTTTTAAACATTTATAATAAATGAAAAGTGTACATGTGATTTGGTTTTGGTTTCGTTTCAGTTTCAACTGTGTACCGTGACGCTCATCTCAGCTGAGGTTGTTAGTCTTTTGTCGCCTTATGTGATGTATTCCGGTAGACACTCGAAAATTCCGTTAGGCTTGCACGAATGTTTTCTTCTTGGATGATAATATGGACGTACCATTTTAGAACTTCATTGAACTTCTCAACCTGCCCTGTTGATGGTAGATTGCAGATCGATGGTGAGAAATTCTGTTTGAGTTCAGGATCTTCAAAAATGTGTGAAATAGAAACTGGAAATTATGACCCAAACAATCACGTTCTGGTATCATTCTCGGCTGAAGATTGTTGTTAGAATGTGGCAGACAACTTCTGCCGTCACTCGAGTACAGAAAGCGACCTGCGGCCACTTACTGCAGTAGTACAGTAAAGCATTTGCCAATCTAAATTCTGATCAATGTTTAGAATGGTTCCAACAACGTCATTTCTCAGCTGTTTTCATGTGCTTGATTGAAATGGCACTGGTTGGAGAGGTGCCACTGCTGTCACCGCTGTCTTTTCAGTTGTAGGACACGTGTGACAATCTCTGATGCAAGTTTCTGCTTCGATGTCCATCCTGTGCTACCTAAAGCGCTGATGTAGACGCTGCTTGGTTCGCTTAAATACATGGTGTGACTCGTATGCTAAGTCAATTAGTCGCCGTCGCAGTAAAGTAGGCGGAACCAGCACTTCCCCCGTAGTAGTACGTAGTCCACCAAGGATAGCTCTTCTCGCAGCTTGTTGTACGGTGACTGTACTCAGTCCCGTCGTTGTTCGAGTCCGCTTCACAAGATGATACGCTTTATCACTCGAAGCAAATCCGTTTCTTGTTTCATTTCATTTTTACCTCCTGTATGTCTTTTGAGTAGAGGTTACGTACAAGACAAGTGAATTCTTCTTCATTCTCTCATGTTTCGGCGTGGTCGGAGAAATTCGGTGCAGGCAGACGACAAAGTACTTCCGCCACGACGTTCATATCTCCCTTCTGATTGCGATTGTATAGTCTTATTTTAGAATTTGCATAGCCAATAAGGCTATTTTCAACGGCTGAAAAACGGTTAAATCAGTAGAAAAGAGGGTAACGAGAGTCTGGTTCTTGAGCATTAAATGGCGACCGAAAAGGAAGACGTGCCATTTCTCGCAGGCGCAGAGACATGCCAGAGCCGAGCAGTTTACTAGGGAATACAGGATCGAGACTCTCCTCATTTGCATGAGGCAGAACGACGGCCGCACTATAAAGTACCCCTGGTGGAGTGTTTTATTTGGCGATGCCTCCCTCCCCAGCCCCCTCAACGCCAGCAGAGCACGCGAAGGAAATGCCTCGGCATGCGGTGCGGTTGTGCGGGGTCGATAATGCGAAGACGGTACCGCTGCCGCCGTCAAGCGTGTTTCAGCGGATCATCGTTGTCGTATTTTTCTATGTAGTCTCGGCGAGTGATCTTGTATTTCCCTACTTAAGTATTCGCCAAAGTTTCTTTTTCTTCTGTAGAGTAGTTCCGCACGGCGCTAGAAGGTGTTGGCATCGCGAATGATACGGTGTGTATTCCATCTGGATGTGCTTGTTGCAGAACTGCGCCCAACCCATAACTCGGTGCAATCGTTGTGGTGATGGTAGGAAGTGTCACATCAAAAACGGTTAGAACACAGTTCCGAATTCCATCGAACGACGAAATTCTGACCATCCAGGGCTACACTCCTGACTGATACCCCTGTTACACGGGCACACTTAACCGCGGTTAACTCAGCTTTAACTGCTGTTACGTAGCAGCACAGATACCGCACTATACTCTCGGACAGTTGTTACAAAAGAAGTGAAGAGAGCGCGTGCACTGCTTTGATGGGCGCTCAAGATACTCAAGCGCACGTTCGCCCATAGCTTTGACTGCATCGCCGCAAAATGTTGTCGGCAAGTATTGAGCACTGACTGTGGCTTAGCGTAACTGCAGTTAAGTGTGCCCGTGTAACAAGAGTATAACCCATTCGAAAGCAACGTTGCCGCTGAAGGAGGTTGACGGCCTGCTTACCAAATGCTGGCTAATTTGGGCCGTGTTCCAACATTTATTCGATCTTACTCCAGGGTAAGAGTTTTTTACTTCGGCGTTCTAGAAGCTACACGTCCAGCGTTCTTCAGTATGCGTTGTCACGTGACACGACCCACGGGAGTAACTCGGATCCACTTGGGTAAGATTTGGAACACAGGCTTGGTGTGATTGGTGTTGCTCGGTGTGGGTAAGTGCCATGTTTCCCTACCATGCGCTTCCACGTGACAGGCCACGCCTTCTCTGGACGCCGTCGACGATGCAGCCGTGGTCGTCATGGCCCATTCTTGAACTTCATGGCGAGAGTGGTCTATATTGATCACTGTCTGCGAGACCATGCCGAAGGAAAGCGCGGCGTCTAGAAACCGGCGTTCTTGAATCTCCGTGGACACGGCCCCGCACCAGAAACTGGCGGCCAATGACGACCTCGATGTCGGCGCTGAAGTTCGCAAGCGGGGCTAATGCTTGGAGGGCTGAGAGAAATTCGTACCGGGATTCCCACTGCTAATGTTTCCTTACGTGAAATCGACGTTCTCGCAGGGTTTCGCTGATCAGCTGTTAAAATTCTGCTTCGAGGGCCCTGACGGTCTTTCTGGACAAATCGGGAGACACTTGTCGAACTTGCTGACCATAGGCCTCCCCCGCTGTAGCTTCGAACATACTGTGGCGCCCTCTTTTTGGGTAGTACAAGCTCACCTGATCGGGCATCACAACAGTCGAGTCGCCTTCGTTGTTCTTTTTTCTTTGTGTGTAGTGCTGAAGAATGGAAAAACATGTTTCGACGTCGAAAACCGGTTAGATTCAACGTCGCAAGGCAATAGAAAGTGCCAGATTAATGGCATTACCGCAATGGTACATATCTTTTATCTTTGGGTGGAGACGTCAAACCATCTGACGCGTCGACCATTGTTAATCATGATGATCTTTTTTATCATTTTCTTCCTTTTATTTTTGTACGCGTGAGCGGCGTCTCTTGGGTCGCGCTCTTATCGTCTTAGCTTTGATCTCTGCTTCGACGGCATTTGAATTTTCGTTGTATCTCTGTTTCCCTTTTGATCTCGCGTTCTACACCAAAGCCGGCCCTCTTGTACACCTGTGACAATTTAAGGAGGCTCAAATTTGTACTGCCCAAAATAAGTCCTAACAAGACCGTTTTCACAGCTCCCCTGGACAACGCAGGAGGCCTATCTCCCGTCAGTGAGGTTGCATGCGCCATCGCACAGGAGCTGGTAGGGAGTCACAAACAGGCTGGCCTTCGACTCCCAAGCAGGTGAGATGGTTGGGCGTCTTTCGGCCGGAAATCTTTGAGTGCGCGTAGCCAAGATGTATCGTTCGAACATTCTTAGGCACTGTATACATGGTATCGGTGACGCACCGGGTTTGTCTAGAACGTTCGCTGGTGGCCATGTAGCCATGATTGCGGTTAAGATTGCGGTTCACCAATCGCGAAAAGGGTTCGAAAGCTTACGCATGGCGATCAAAGAGCAGCAGCCGATGTTCCTTGGTGATACCAGAATTCACCTGAAGCAGACGTCGTCGCGGCGTCAGGAACCCACCTGTGAGTGCTAATGCGGAACGACCTCATACAGGGCCTCAGGGGTTAAGAACGCCCAAATTCAGAAACCTCGCCGCCGTAACTTTAAAGGCTCTCAGCCATTCACCAGCCAAATCGGATTTACATCGCAAATTGATTTTTATTTTCCAAATAAAAAGAGAACGGAAGGAAAGAGAGAAAGGGCGGAGCGCGCGTTGTTAACTCGTTCCGCTCGGCAGCTTTGCAGTTTTCGGAGAGCGACGCCACAGATGACTAGCAATATAGACCCAAATACTTTACTAGGGGCAATACGTTCATTCCTCTCAACTACAATAGCCTCGGCGCAGACAGGTTTTCTGGGCTTGGCGAGAGCCATCTATCGTCGGGGAGGTCTCGGCTATCGGGCGGTAAAAATGATGATGATGATGGTTGTTCTACATACCAAATTCTTTGTTGTGGAAATGCTCGAGACACGTGCCGCGCGCCACTTCTAGGAAGAATATGGCGTCTAAAATCTAGCTCAGTGCTGCGCCATATGCTTTGCTGCGCTGTACCGCCATGATCTTCCCAAGGGTTGCAAGTTGCACGTGCCTCGTGCACCGATGCACCTTGCGCTACTTTTGAAACAGGGAAGGGAGGGGCTTTAGGTGGAAT
Source organism: Ixodes ricinus (assembly GCA_037355805.1). Classification (NCBI taxonomy): domain Eukaryota; kingdom Metazoa; phylum Arthropoda; class Arachnida; order Ixodida; family Ixodidae; genus Ixodes; species Ixodes ricinus. Next base: position 7,841 of record JAZHYW010028480.1, on the reverse strand, counting down.
CGGAGACGACACTGCCGCGGCCGCCGCGGCTGCCGTGAACATCAAGGTGCTCATGCGCGTGCACTGACGTGGACCTCCCCTCCGTCAAGGCTGGATTCGGCGCTGTAGGCGTTCTGTCTAATGCAAATGAGCGGAGTGGAATGTATTCCCCCTAGTAACGTATTTGATAGACCTTTCAAAAAAGGAGAGTGTGGTCGGTGCCATCTTGAGTGTTCGGTGCGCATGGCGCGTGCTTTGCTCGCTTTCCGAAGCCACAAACAACCACGTGCTGGGCTGTGAAAATCGCACGCTGGACTGTTATTTTGTAAACATTGGAAAGGTCCATACATCATTGCAATGTTTACAAATCCACAGCCCAGTGTGTGATCTCCACAGGTCAGCACGTGCTAGTTCGTCGCTTCGGAAAGCGAGCAGAGCACACGCAATACGCCCGAACGCGGAAATGGCACCGGTCAGAAAACATGGCTAGAATGGTCTATACTCAGTTCACCCTCAAGCTGAGAGTAGAAACTGCAGCTTCAGCTCGAGCTTTCTGCCCTTGTGAAAAGAAGTGCGCACGCGCAGGAGTGCTCAACCAAAGCAGTGCGGAAGCTAGCATGATAGCGCTGAAAGCGGGGCGTCTACTCTCAGCTTAAAAGAGATTGGAAACAAAATGTTTCACTTATTTATTTGTTTAGATGCGATTTATTTCGTGCCGGCTTCCCAGAACGCTAGCCTAGGCTAGTGTTTCATGGCATGCATCAGGGAAGTCAAGAAAACAAATTTTCAAACGAATTAACACATTTTAAAATTGCGTCTGGTGGTGGTTTGTGAAGCTCCGTAAGAATGCCTCTACGTCATGATTTCCTAAGAAGCAGCGCCACTTCGCGGCATTATAGCTCGCTCGTGTAGTTGCTTAGTAACGAATGTGACATGGCAGAGAACGCTAACTGCCCTTACTTCGGTCTACATGTTAAAGCTACCACAGTGCTCCCGCAACGTGCATTCATCACCATCAAGATCTCCGTTCTTCGCAGGCATTAGGTAGGAACTTGATATGAGAATGCCGGCACCTCTGCCAAACCAACTATACCACTCCAACCCACGGGTGTGCTATGAACAGCGCGCACAAATATGCCACTGATGGTAATTTCTAAAGGCCCATCATGTTTCAAAAGTAACGCAAAGTTCGTCGATGCACGAGGCATGTGCAACGTGCAGCCCTTGGGAAGATGCATGGCGGCACAGCACAGCACTGAGCTAGATTTCAGACGCCATGAATTTTCCAGAAGTGGCGCGCGGCACGTGCCTCGGGCATTCTTACAGCAATGAATGGCGCCACTTTTCCCAGGATAGAGGGGTTTTAGTAATTTCTGCTTGATGGCTCTCTCTACCTCTGCAGTGTGAAACCAACACAGTGATCCGAACGCTCGTGGAACATAAAATACCGGCATGGGTCGCGAATGTCGTTATGGGCAAGCTATTTACAGGCCATAGGGCGTACTGCGTTCGGAGATTACTACTAGGCGAGATTGTCACGCGTTGACGCCACCAAGCGGCAAGGCTCGCATCTACAGTACCCTTGGCCGTGCATGAACTATCGACGTTACGAGCGCGAAACGCTTTGCAGGTCCCGCTGGCCGATCTTGAAGCGACGGGTAGAGACCTCGCGCTCACGTCATTTTGTTTCCGTATCCCTTTAAGAGTCAAATGAGTATAGAATGGACAACAAGAAAAAAAAGGGAACTCAAGATTGATCAAAACATAACAATCATCTATACATCATTCCAATATTTAAATATTTACAGCCCAGCGTGCGAGTTTCACAGCCCAGCACGCGCATGCTTGCCTGTGCACATTGCACGTTCACCGCGTGCTTTCACCCGCGTCCAGAGCCAGCGCTGCCCAGCTCGCTCGCCTGCTAAGCGAAGAAAAGTAATGCAAGGTTAGGTAGGTTCTCACTAGATTTCATAGATGTCACTCTGGCATCCTGATGATAGTTAGGAAGTATGATGAGAACATATATATTTTATTTGCTTTAACTACATATGTTAATATTTCAGCACCGGGGTTCCCTATTGAAGAGGAGTCAATCTAGTTAGGAATGAACGAGGTTCTCACAGAGAAGCAATTTTAGAGGTATGGGGACGGACGGAAAGTTTCGTTCAAAAATACTAACATACAATTGGCATTATTTGTTTTGTATTGAGCAGGAATTTCCCGAGACAAATCAGGTGAAACATGCTCAAGAAGCGGGTCATGTTTAATCCCAACAATGCGCCCTCGCACCTTGCGGCTGTGGTGATGGCTGTTGTCCACTACTGCTGCTTTGCAGTGGTGAAACATTCAAGATATTGCCTGAATTGGCCCTATCGAACTTGCAGCTCTTCTTCATAATAAAAACAATATTATCTGACTTTCACTTTCTCATTATTGATGACGTCTTTGACGCCATAGCCTGTTTTCCTTGAGGCCCCATATTCCGATTTATTTTTCACGAGTACTCAAGAACGTGGGCATTGTTGGGTGAAGTGCGTGGACTTAAAGGGATGTTGAACCAAACATTTTATTGTCTATAAAAAGTGGCGCACTATTTTCTATGAGTCAGCAGCCGCCGTTGCGCTCGAGCACACGCAACGAAATTGACGTCATCATATCCCCTATTCAAGCTTATTATTCGTGAATGGGGGATATGATGACGTCAATTTCATTGTGTGTGCTCGCGCACACCGGCGGCTGCTGACTCAAGGAAAGATAGTGTGCCACTTATTATGGACACTGAAATGTTTGCTTCAACATCCCTTTAATCGGGGAATACGTTCAAAAAGAGCATTACATCAGTCGCCTCGGCGACCTCCTTTCAGATCACGCCGAGAAAAGGTTGGTCGTTCCTCAAAACAGGGTTTGATCTGGGACAACCCCTAACACTTTGCTCGTGGTACAGGGCCAATAACAAATGTTCTGGAAGCCTACACAACGAACTTCTTTCCTACTTTTGGCTTGTTCAGTCAACCATTTTAAGGCTGTGATACTTCGGCTGGAGCATGCCATAATAAGTTCACGCCCAAACAACACGCCAGTGAAATACCCATCTTGGCTCAACCTTGCCTACCTTAGGTACATGATATGGGCCTAATATTTTGTTCGTACAAACCGTTGGTTAGTGCAAACATTCTAGTTTTTCTTCATAGATAGCAAAAGGAAATTTACGGTTTGACTTTATCTTGTGCACCACATAACTGAAAGTGCCATGCATTAGCCAAAGACGCCAGGTGACACAAAAAGAGCCAGAAGTGAGGCCTTATTCTGGCATTTGCTTGGGAACGGAGCAACACAGAAACCAAGTGTCAACTAAATATCTTGGAAGAGGAGCCTAAATCTGGAAGCTGCTTTGGGATTTAGGGTCAAGATACCGAACTCTGGCCTAAGAATAACAAGTTCTTATCTGCTGGCTTCAAGGCCTAAATTAAAAAAAAAACAATTTGTTTGAATCAACTGTGCTCTTTGCTCGTAGAAAGAGCTATTAGGCCCTATAAAAAGCTTAACGCTAACATGCATTGGAGGTGAACGCTCCATAACGTTTTAGCAACATATTCTGCACACGATAACCATGGTACGCAGAGTTTGCTGAGTTTTATTTTGTTGAGGAGGCCGGTGAAATAAATTATTTTAATGCTGTAAAGTTGTCCTCAGAAATATCTCTTAGCACCTAAAAAATCATTACAGAAAAAGAAACTTAAAAAAGATATTACCAGTAACAGTAAAACAGCACAGAAACGACACAAGGAAAATGAGACGAAAGACACAAAAACGGTGCTTACTCACGACTGCGTTTTCTTTCTCATCTTCATTAATTCACATACGCAATCATGTGTGAAACATGCACTAAATTCAAGATGAGAAAGCGCTGTTTTGGTGTCTTTCGTCACCTTGTCCATGTGTCTTTTTTGCGCTGCTTTCTCTTGTTACCAATATGCACTTCATTATATTTTACAATGCCATATTTCCTTGTGATACTACTCGGATACATGTTTTACCGCAAATCAACTGTCAGATATGCTCAAAGAGCACACAACAATAATGTACTCAACATTTCTAAATAAAAAAAAAGGTTATGCGGATTTTTTTCTCCTTTTTTTGTGGGGGGGGGTATTTTTTTCTAGTTTGTTTTCTGAACTTGATAGCCATGCGCACTAAAATAACCATAAAGCCAATTGCGCACAGCAGCACTACACACATCACTGAATGCAGAAAATATCGCAACAATATAACAACCCATTTTCACGACTAAGGAAAGTATCATCCGGATTCCAATCAAGAACAAGCATAAATTCTTCTTTTTTGGCAAGGCATAACCAAACTCCTAAACGTATTCAGCAGCAAATAAAAAGGTTAAAGGCAATTCCGTAGTGCTAATAATATATTAAAAAGGAGAATTTTATCCTTCTGCCGCTAACTATTGATGCTTAGTAAGGAGTAAATTTGGGCTAGTTAATAGAGCAATATTAAGGTGAAAACAAAATAGCCCAGGACACGGAAGACAAGTTGAAGTACACACGCAGATTGCGGGGTGTGTGTACATCACTTGTCTTCTGTTTTCTTTTACTTTATTTATTCCACTTTAATAATGCCTAATAATCCAATGACATGGAGAATTACTGGCATAAGGTTAACTTAGATTGAGTAGCGCCCAGGCTTTCTGCGATCAAACGGGCGAAGTTCTAACGTAACCCGCTCACCATTCAAGGCGTTAATAGACCTGGCGGGCTCTACGCTCGGCCGCCTCTCACGAAAGCTTATGGGAGAACAGCGTCGTTAAGAGTTTGGGCCATTAGCCAGGATTACTAACAGGCCGTTATAAGATCCAGCTGGTGCTCGTAGAAATTTAGGACAGGATGTATGATGAACGGTTTCATTCTAAATTTATTAATTCTTCATATAAGTGATCTTCCGATGGCGCTACGCGTTTCGAAGTTAACGCTTTTGCGCACTAAGTGCAAAAACCTTTAAGAAAACAATAAGTTACAGTTAATATCCGTGCAATATGTTCCATAATATAAAGAAATTGATATAGATTAGGAGTAATGACGAATAAGGAGTACGCATCTGCTTTGCCTCAGAGCACACGAAGATTGAATCACTTCTATTTATGAATAGAGAAGGACCGATAATACTAGAGCTAGGACACATTTGTTTTTGTTGAGGCATTGGGCCTGGTATCAGACTTGTACGCAGCGAGTTACAAGTAAATGATTACTTGTAACCAATTACATTTTATCCTAACCTCTTGATGCTTCAATTACATTTTTTTTCTGTGGTAACGTTCGCTGTAATTCAGTTACTAGTTTTCTGTAACCAAATACAAGTAATACATTTTTTCTCCGAAAGAGGTAAATATATTGAATTGAGTTTGTTTACGTAAAAAATGCTCTGTCCGGCAGTGCGTCACTCGTCTATGTTGCACCAGCGTTAAACACCTTTTTTCACCCCTAAAACTTAAAAAAAAAGATACCAAGGTACCAGAAAGATTCGAATATCAACGCGCTCAGTGATGTTTTGATTGAAACGCTTTCAACGGGCGGTCCCAACAGTGAATCGCTTCGCTTTCTAGAGGACTTGGAAGCGTCCGTGGAATCACTGCGCAACCATGAACTCCTACTCTTTGTGCGCTACAACACGAATCTTCACTCAAGCGCATCCGTCAAGAGTGTCTTCAGCGCCGCGGCAGATATCTTCAGCAGGAAACGTGGGAAGATGACTGACGAGAAGATCGAACAACAGCTGTGGAAGCTTAACAAGGTGTGAATTACAAAAAAGACAGGAAGTGTAACCACATTGAACATATGTATGCATATTTTAATTTCGTAATAAAAAGTTAAAAAATAACGTGAAATCTGATCAATTATTTTCTGTTAATTTTTCAAATAATTTTGTGATGTAGTACTTAATTGGTTGCTGTAATCAGTTACATTTTTCAATAAAACAATTTTAATTGTAATCGGTTGCCTTTTTGTAGTAACGCGTGCAAGGCTGCCTGACGTACATTTTTTTAGGATATCACTGCGAAGCGTAATGCGAAGACTAAATGTTCTACATTTCTTTTCATCGGGTTTTCATTATGCTTTCTTTGGCCTCCGACTTCAGTGTCAATGCACGCACGAATGTTTACAAATGATTGCACCATCTTTAAAAACAATTATTATATTAAAATGAAGCCTTCAAAATTTAAAATCAAAATGCACGTTCCTTCTTTGTTTTGTTTGCTTTGTGAGGGAGGTCGGAACCAACCAATACGCGATACATAAAAATAATAATAATAATAATAATAATAATAATAATAATAATAATAATAATAATAATAATAATAATAATAATAATAATAATAATAATAATAATAATAATAATAATAATAATAATGTTATGTAATGTTTCTACAGTCAGAAGTTAGTGAGCCTGAATGGGCGTCTGGTGTCTCAGTTCTAGATGAGCAATTTAGCCAGTGCAGTACAACCGCTAGCCTGGGGTCTTTGACGTGCACCACGCAGTAGTGATACACGACCGCAACGCCAGTACGATGCCTATCCAGAGCGAAACGGGCAGGGGTGGAGATTGTACGCAATATCCCTGGGTTCTCCAGCACTTGTTTTTCGCTTCACGTGCTGGAACGAATGGAAATGCGGAGGATGTAGACCATAGAATATTTTCGCTTGTGGAATTAAATGAAGAACTAAAAAAACGTTTATTTCTTACATTAACATTTCTAAATTTATATTTTGACAGCGGTGGTCGGAGACGCTGTGTGTGGTCCCGGTTCCTTATGTGCCTTTCTTTTCCTTCCTTGTCTCAGGATAACTTATGCCAACGTTTCATTCATTTATATTTTACCTTTTAGATCCTAATTTACAATATGATCGCCGGTGGACATTAATTCCGTTTTATTTCACCAATCACTGCGAGTACTCACTGTTGGCGGCTAGCAGGCATTCTACTTGTTAGTGGCCCGCTTTATCAACTCGTCAGAAGTCCCAGCTCTAGCGTAGTAATAGCGATTAAAGTTCCCAAGATAACTCTTCTTGGTCTAATGTTGGAAACTTTCATATTGACGTACTTCGTGTGCGTGATAAAAAAGTATCTCAAGGTTATTGTTTTTAATCTTGGAGGACGAGTCAGACCATCCACTCGCTTAAATGGCCTCTAATCCAACAGCAGCGGGAATAATCGAACAGCAGCGGGAACAGCTGGAAAGAATCGGGGCGAAACTTTTCTTGCCGTCAAGATGCAACAGAAAATTGGGAACACAAGAAACTTAGAACTGAGTGTTTTCTAATGACGAACATGCAGAATTGTAATAAAGCCTAAGCTCGGCACCATTATCCTAAATAAATACAACTTGAAAATTATTAGCCATTCGAAATATCTAGAGGATCCGCTAAGCGTGAATCCACAATGATGAAACTACAAAAAACGTCATTTCAGGGATGGATATATCTCCAATTTTTGCCGGATTCGACTTCTTAAACTAAGACAGAGTAACAATTAAGTGTGAGCTTCTTGCAGCAGCGATTTTATACATCCCAAGGTTTTTCTAAAAATTCAGACCGCGCATACGTCCGCAGGGTTAATACCGTCTCCAACTTCCCATTGTACTAGATCTCATGCTCTGTTGGAATACATTCAACCCGCAAATTTACCTTTTTATTTATTGTGGATCTTGGTGGTTTGTATTAAATGTGAATTCCTTATTAAAAAATCCATACGACGCCCGTACGCCCCCTTTACCCTAGTAGAATATAAAACATCCATTTTGTATATTCTACGCATGTTTTTTACAGCAAAGAACGCTCAGGTCACTTCGATGTTTG
>JAZHYW010028479.1:0-13318 GCA_037355805.1 Ixodes ricinus | reverse complement strand
AACTTATTTTCTTCCAAATTCATTGACAAAACTTGTCACGTGTCATCATTTCTTTTTTCGAAAAAAAAGTTTCTGTGTTGTCCGCACCCGTAGATAGTTTACACAGCGCAACTTTATACTTTTAGACGTGAATGGTCCTCTAACTATAGTCTAAAATACGAAAGATTGAAAATTTGACGGTGCGGGGCTAGCGCTAACCTGGAATGTTGAAAATGGACCGGACAGCAATTATTATACAAATATGGAAAACTATACCCTGAAGCCGTTCGCCATGTGTAGCTTACCTGTGGCTTTTAAACCTGGCTTATTTCTGCCCTCACAAAAAAACAACGAATTCGCTACTGATGACTTCCGGATGGTAATGTGAGACTCTGTAAATGAAGACATACGACCGATTCCATGCTGCGCGGTTTTAAGGCAGGGCAGGCAACACGAACAACTCCTCGCAGGCCCTCATGGTACCCTAATTAGTCGTGTACTTCTCGAGCTTAGAGCGAAAACTGGAAAAGAAACACGCCTTGCAACATGCTGCTGACCCCTGCCTGGTTAATCTATTTTTAATGCGACGGCTGTTTCAATCCTTCGCCCTGCTGTTCTATAATGTACGGCTTAATCAAGCTCCAAGCTTATCGAATGACAAAGAAAAAAGAGGAAATAAGTTGGACTTTGTCACGGGCAAGAGGCGAAAACAATATATTTTCTTGGCTATCCTTAAAGCTGGTCGATTGTCCCTTATTTGCGCCGAGCTGTGCAGCTGGTTTATTTATTTAGAAGAAAAAGTTCACACTTTTGGTGCCCTTCACCCTTTTCCTACGAGCAGGCCTCATATCATGTTCTTTTGGCAGACTTACAGAGTCAAAAAGACCAAAAAGCACACCGGTTGTTCCACTAACTGCGGCTCGCCAGTCGTTAGACAGTTGTAATATTTAAAACTGGTTTAACTCTCAAGTGATCCGCCAGACATTTAGTCTTTAAAGTGAATATCTGCATAAACATTTCACGGAGCTTTCTTTCTAAAATAGGCTTAACAATATTTTTGAGGATTCAGTTTTTTTTTAATGACCAAGCAGTGATTTTCTTTAGTGCCATATCATGGCATTAAAAAAGTACGCATTAAATCTTTCGTCACAGTGTCGCGTGTCGACTGAGAAAACGACATCAAACGAGGACCAGAGGACACGAGCGGAGTATTATGGCGTAAGAGACTCCTGACGTATCCTGAATTGTTTAACTCGTTGCAGCTATACGCGTTCTCAAAGTCTTCAAAGCAGTGTGGTTTTGGTGCTTCGTTGATTAGGAATATATAGTTGCTTGAATTATAATATTTTGATTATTGGAGGTGTGCCTCAGGCAGCGGTCCCTAGTTCTCAAACCTCGCGAGTTTTCTTGTCACTATTTCATCGTTATCTACGACGTCGTCGACGTTCGACGTCAAACAAGTCTGATCGGCCGGTCCTTCAATGGAATGTTTAATGTGGAAGATCTGACTTTGAGTTTTAAATAAGTTTCTTTTGATAATGGGTTTTTCGTGGGACGTTTTGGGGTATTGTAGCAAATCTAAACACACCTACTATAGTTTGTCGAGATACCATAGAAATCAGCGGCGTAACTACTGACCACCCTAGTATCCTCCTACAGTCAAACTTGGCTCAGGTTAGTCGTGAGATAGTTCTCTCGAAGATGGAAGCGAAAGTTCGTGGTGCGCAGGAAACCTCATTCAAATTCTGGACACTCAGGAACCAGGATGGCGCGACCTGGAATAGACTACGTTTGCCGAGGCTAATGAATGCTAGCTGTGTAAACTCCGCCTTTGTCTTTCGGACATCTAAGTTCGAAAAGTTTGTCTAGAAGAACCGCCAAGACTGTCGTTTCTTTATTTCTTTTCGGGCTGTGAGCGTTTTAGACTTCTTTGTTTCCTGTACCACTGAGACTCAGGAAGTTCCGGCGTTAACTTTGATGAAGTAGAGCATCGTATCTGAATTCGTAAGATCCTCCTGCGGGCGGTTCCAGAAAAGAAGTTAGAGCCGGTGTAGTCAAGAACAATACGCAAAACAACGGTCATCTGGAAATTACCTTACACATCATCGGGCTGAAAAAAAAAAATGTTTCAAGCCCCTTCTATTTTTTTTTAAAGAAAGACTGCTACTTTATTAGTGGGATTCTCGGAAGCACCACGAAACATTTATTTATTCATTGTTTTCATATTGGTTCTGGGTTTTATCAATAAATTATCGAGGTAAGAAGATAAAGCCGTAACATAAGTGGTCAGAAACTCCTTTAGGTGATAGGTACAGTACCTCAGTGTAGCCGGGCAACCATTAAATACATTCTGCGTATCGATCACTCCTTCATCCTCTTCTGTTTACTAACGTGCTAACAACCAGCCTTACTATAATGGAAGGGTAAATGTACATATACAGAGGAAACTAAAATGTTCAAAATGAAATAAGTATTATTTCAAGAACAACTGGACAAGTATACAAAAACAAACTGAACACGATCATTCTATCCTCTTCAGAAACCTGATGCGTCTATTTAGGCTCACGACTTACTATCGGCTTTCGCGATGGTCATGCACGGTGTCGAAAGCTTTCAATAGTGCACGCGACTGTCTTTGTGGGTACAAAGCTGACATTTCGATCGATCAGGGGTGGGTTCTGACATTCTATGGGCAAAGACTAACAAGGCAGCGAGCTTCGGTCTGTGGTACCCAGAATAAATAAACAAACTCTTACCCGAACCAAATCACCGGTGCGAACCCCGTTAAGATTACGAGTATGTATGATCACACATACATTTATTTTAAGAAGTATAATTTATTCAATATCCAACAGCTAATATTTTTCCACTTACGAAAGTAATCTTCCATTCTTTTAGAAACAATACGGAGTCCTTTGTTGCTCAATTTCCCTTAAGAGACACCCAATACAACTTGAGACGTGTGGAATATGATAGAGGCCAAATACGTACTAATTATGGAGAACAAACATTGAAGCAGCAATTAACACAACTTTTAAATATGCATCTACAAATTCTCGATATAGCAACTAAATCAAGATCTGCAAATACATTTAAAGAAACTACAAGGGATTATTTTTTCGAGCATGTATAAAGTATTGTGTAAAAATGCTGCCAGACATTTCGTTGCGTTTGAAATGTACATATTTCTTGTTATTTTTGTTATGTTCTTGTGTTTCATATGTATATATACTGTGTGTTCCTTGTGAGAGCTGCGCCGCTCTGAAACCTGTATGCGGCTCGGGACCTGGGTCAGGTGTTTTAAAACGCCTTTTGTCCCTTCCACCCCAAAATAAAATGGCAAATAAATACAAATACAAATTATTTTCGCGGCGGATTCAAGTGACGGATGTGAACATCTCGTTTCTCCGTTGATTTGTCAGCTGTAACACTAGGAATTAATTGGGGGGCTAGTTGGTTGAACATCTAGACGGTGGTTTTAAAAAGCGCAAAGGACTAAGAAGAGAAGGAGGGGACAGGACAGAGCGCTTCCCGGAAGCGCTCTGTCCTGTCCCTACTTCTCTTTTAAGTCCTTTGCGCTTTTTAATAAGTTACACTAGGACTACAGAGCCTTGGATGTCTCACCAACGAGAGATGCCATTTTGTTTCGAAAGCCACCGACGTCACGTCAGCGTCGTGTTGCGATTGGTTGCCGTTTCGCGGTTCCCGAAAGTGGTTGGGGCAAATCGGTCCCGAAGCGGTTGGCAAAAACGCGCTCCAACCGCTCGCTCCCAACCGCTTTGCGGCTTAGAACTCGCGGATCGGCTTCGCGTTTGCGGATCGGCTTCGCGTTTGCGGATCCGCTTCCAGTGTGAACGCGCCATTAGGGAGAATTGTTTGGGCTGAACATTCGTCGAGGATATTTCGAAAATGGGCTATTAGCTCAATTTAGCTTGATTAAAGTGTGAGAGATGGCATTTTCATTGCAATATACTTTAATTAGTTTTTGTCGTGACGCACAAAAATAGCAACATTACCCCTTCTTCCCTAACGAATGTTGGTGATAAACCATCGTTGCTAAACATCTGAGATTAGGAGGGTGGCTGGTAAGGCGTCTAGTCAGGGCCGCATGCCCGGAATCATGCCGGAATTGAGTTGAAGGGTCCTAACATGGTGAATAGTACATCGCAGAAAAAGACAAGACTTTTTGTTCGGTGTACTGCTCACCATGCCATCATACCAGCTCGCCCAGCTTACCACCCTTCTGAAGTGTCCGGTCACTTCTAGATTCCTCAATGTGATCTCGTGTTGTGTGTTTTTCGTACTAAATTGTATATCCTGAATACTTTACCTATGAATATTTGTACGACTTTTTATTTCAGTTGTAGTTGAAAATACGGTACCCTGGTTATCACCTACGCCGCATTTGTCCTGGGTGTCGGTGGCCACTGCGATATCCGTCGAACCACGGTCACAGCAATCGACTTGACTAATCGCGTCATCTGTCAGGACTTTCTCTGTAAGTGCACACAGAACGAACCTCCCCCCCCCCCCCGGTCCCCCTCTATTCCCCGTGTTTTTTTTTTAATTTTTTCATGGCAAAACGGAACCAAAGGGTCTTTGTCTCCAGGGACAAACCAAACTTCAAATCGTAAAAAAAGAAAAAAGTTGCTATGGTTATGGGTTATTGCGATGCATTCGTCCCGGTGGAGTTTGCATCGATAAGATTACTCCTGCGTCCATTAGTCATTTGGGCGACCAAATCCCGATTGGAACCCTGCTCTGCACGCCAGCGTTTTTCTGCGCCTGTTGCGCATCAAGACTAAGTACCGGTTTGCAGGCTGTACAATATGGAGAGGGTGGTGACCTTTTGTATGTCCCTTGCATGTATGTTTAGCTAGCCATTTGTATGACGGCATACCAACAAGCATGTAACTGATCGGTGCTTCTCTCGCTCGAATGCAATTTGCAAGGATCGCCGCTTGAAGGGACGTATTTCGATTTTTCAATTTACGATGGATATTAGTTTTGTGATGTCTTTTGGGGGCTACTGATTGAGTACATTGGTTCGACACGCTCTCCACAGGGTCTAAAAACATCAACAAACAAGTATTTCCTCCTTTCCTCGTCCGGATTGTGCGGCGGGGTGATGTAGCTGTTTTGCTAACTTTTTGAACAGGCGGTGGGCGGGCTATATCTACTGATTTGGCGGTACGCCGTGTTTTTGTTGAGACGAGATTACGCGTGTGCACGGCGATAGCAAAGTTGGAAGCATTCAATAAACTTTAGTTGCCAGTTAGCGCTTGTCCTGTGTGCTTTTTCGTCTTTTTGTCCCGTGTTTTTTGCGCTATTTCTAATATGAAAGTATTTGAGCCGTGATGACCAAGTCGAAATGACAACACCAAAGACAGGACAGCTCTTGCACAATTTTCTGGAAGACATAGAAGCCCGGAGCCTCGTGAACAGTTTTAGTGACAGAAGTGCGCTCTGGCTCTCATTCTTCTGCCAGAAAGCATGTTAAAATGATCACCCGACAATCGCATCCCACTCGAGTCATTCTGCAATGTAAGGGTAACATTAAACAAAAAACAAAAAACTATGTATACCATTACTGTGGCAGTTCATACATACCACGCAGGTGATATGGTAGAGACCTTGAGTCTGCCCACTATTCTTCCTATCAGAGATCAGCGCTTCCAGCGCAGATGGTCTAGTGACTCGAGGCGTGAAGCTCTCATTTGAAAGGTATTGTGTAGGGGCAAAGCTCAACTGCTTTTGTCACTACCCAATGCCTCCTTCCATTCGGAGCAAGCAAGAGCGTCATCTGCAACTCGCGCAGAGGCAGCGTCTGGCGTCCGAACGCCAAACCCGAACGCCGTCTGCTACTCCATCCGAGCCACGGCCGTCTCACCTTTTCTACGTCTTTCGGAAATCCATCGGTTCATTGGTATAGATATTTTTAGTGACGTGACAACTTTTCGACGTACACTGGAGTCGATAATTTGTGTATAATTTTGGATCTATGTGGCTGTCGGCATTTCATTTTCAATGACGAACTGTGTACCACTATTTAGGCTATGTGCTGTTTGTTTGTGAACAGAACAAAATAATGATTATTACTATTGTTGATTATTACCTATGAGAATGTAGCTTTCGTGGAAGGCGAGAAAAAATACCTCGAAGGGTACGCTTATTCCATCAACTATACGCGTTTCAATTAAAGAGGAAATCACGGCAGGTACGTCATCTCCGGACTGAGGATCGCTGCTGCGAGGGCGGATTTTCGTCGCACACACAATCAGCCGCTCTCACCACGCCCCACGTCCTCCTTTCTCTTAGTTGCTGTCCGCGTAGAGAATTTCAGTGGTGCTTTACCGCTGGCTACTGCGGCCAAGGTAGTGCTGCCTGCGCTCGCTTGAGAGTATGCTTAGAACTCACAGAGCGAGCTTATGGTAGCAATACCGCTATTGCTACAACTGTGGGCCCAGACTGCTTGTCGCTAAAAGTGCTGAAATTCGTGCTCATTCGCCATGTCCCGCTACCTTCACATAGTCTTTTCAAAGTCTCTAGCAGAAGGTGTACTTCCAAGCGAATGGTAAACGACATTTGTTACGACAATCCACAAGCATGGATCGAGAAGGAGTGCAGAAAATTATCTACCCATTTCCCTTAGTTGTGTATGTTGCAAGATTTTAGAACGCATCGTGTATAGTAATGTTGTAACACATCTACATACTTTTTCTTTTCTCCAGCTCAGCATGGTTTTCGAAAGGGTCTTTCGTGCGTGACTCAGCTTGTTGAACTTTACCATGATCTTGTTACGACAGCTGAGAGTGGAAGTGAAACGCATGCTAGTTTCTTTGACTTCCGGAAGGCTTTTGATTCTGTGTCCCACCCTTTGTTGTATAAGCTGCGCTCTTTGAGCCTGGATAACAACTTCCACCGATGTATAGGAAATTATCTTTTTGAGAGAAAGCAATGTGTAGTCATGAACGATGCAAAATTTGAATATGTTACTGTGAAATATGGCTTTCAGAGGGGTCAGTCTTGGGACCTCTTTTATTCCTTGTTTCTATAAATGACATAGCTGCGTGGATTGACTCGCTTCTGAGGCTGTTCGCAGATGATTGTGTTTTATATCGCAGAGTAGAACATTTACGTGATTCTGCTCTCTTACAATCTGATTCGGATAAAATATCCAGTTGGTGTCGGACGTGGCAATTAAGTCTTATGCAGACAATTGTGTCACCGTTACTTTCGGGGAAAAACGCGACAGCATTTTATCCTGTTATTCTATTAATTATCGACATTTACATAGAAACATGTATGTGAAGTATCTTGGAATCATTTTATCAAGCGATATTTCTTTTAATGCTCACGCAACACAATCTGTAAAAAAGTCTGGTAGAATGTTAAATTTCATTAACCGAAATCTACGCAGTGCTCCCAAAGAGCTAAAAGAAACAGCTTACTGCTGCTTGGTGAGACCGACGCTTGAATATGCCTGTAGTCTTTGGGACCCACACTAAGCGTACCTTGCCACTAAAATAGAAGGAATTAAAAACCATGCTGCAAGGTTTGTATCGGGAACGTACAATGGAACATCCAGTGTAACAGAAATTAAACGTGAAATCAGTTGGGAACTATTTGGTTGAAGGCGAAAGAAATTTCGTTTAAAGTTTTTATTTTCTATTTTAATAACTTAACTAAAATTGATAAATATAAATATCTTCAATCACCTAACGATTTTTCAACCCGAATAGATTATTGTAATAAGATCGAAAAATATTTTGCCGGACTGAGTATAAAAAACACAAAGTTTTCCTCGTACAATAACGGATTGGAATTCATTGCCTGCATCGCATTCACTTCAGATGACGTAGGATTTTTTTGCGGTATCTTAAATTTTGATATTCAAGAGTTTTTTGTTTTATTTAGCAGTATTTATATTCGTGATTATGTGTTTCCTTGCTGTAATGCTTCGGCGCTGCAGTAGCTTATATATATATATATATATATATATATATATATATATATATATATATATATATATATATAGAGAGAGAGAGAGAGAGAGAGAGAGAGAGATAGATAGATAGAGAGATAGATAGATAGATAGATAGATAGATAGATAGATAGATATACAGGGCGTTTCACGAAAGGTGAACAAATTCGATATTGCGAAAACTACGCGTCGCAACGAAAAAAGGTTTGTGTCGTTTTGGTTCTGGGCAAGGAGTCTATTTAGGAAAATTAATAAAGTCCGGAATAATTAAATTCTTAATTATTTTTGCGTAATTAACTTTTTCATATTGTGTTTAAGGGCATGGTTTCAATTAGAAAATTGCTCATCATCATCAACAAACACTAAATCAACAAATTGCAGAACGATAGAAGGCACGCGAAGCATTTTACGGCTTTCTGACAAACCGCACAAATTCGACGGGTTTCTATGTTTCGGTTTGCTATTGGAGCGGATCTCGGCCACGGCGGCACCGCGCCCCGTGGAGAAAGAGTGCAACCAATCTCTGCTGCGTCGCGCCATGACAGCGCAGCAGAGGTTGGTTGCACTATTTCTCCACGGGGCGCGGTGCCGTCGGGGTCAAGATGCGCTCCGATAGCAAACCGAAACTTAAAACCCGTCGAATTTGTGCGGTTTTTCAGAAAGCCGTAAAATGCTTCGCGTGTCTTCTATCGTTCTGCAATTTGTTGATTTAGTGTTTTTTATGATGCTGAGCAATTTTCTAATAGAAACCATGCCCTTAAACACAATATTAAAAAGTTAATTACGCAAAAATAATTAACAATCAAACTATCGGGCTTTAATAACTTTCCTAAATAGGCACATGGCCTAGGACCAAAACGACAGAAGCCTGTTTTCGTTGCGACGCATAGTTTTTGCAATATCAAATGTGTCCACATTTCGTGAAACACCCGGTATATATATATATATATATATATATATATATATATATATATATATATATATATATATATATATATATATATATATATATACACATACGTATACATATACGAATTTACGAAACAGAGTGCATGACTTTCTGGATGCACGTTCTTGCTTCGTGACTACAGGCAAAAGCCACAATCTCATTAGGTGCGGAGCAATTTTAAGTTGTCAAGAACTCGTCAGTCCCTGCGTTTGCTAGACTCTGTATTAAACCGAGGTAATAGGCGGTGACGTTGTGCTAAAACTCTGCTCGTTGGACTTGAACCTGAAACCGTCGAACTGACCTCAGAGAAAACGTTGTCAACACCATTGGAAAGACACCACCCGTAAATTATCATCTGTAACCGAAACCGTAACGCACAACCCCGTCTGGCTTGGGGGTTCAAGTTGGGACCGAAAATTATTCATACCCTATATTTTTAGCGCAGTTTTTTTATAAATGGAATGTTTAGGCGAAGGCATATTCTCGATTTTCTGTCTAGCTAACTTCAGCATCCGGACCCCGACGTCTGGTTATTCAGTAGTGCCTGAAAAAAAACTTCAGCAAAGGCAAACAAACAGTGCCACGTTTTGCATGACGCGTAAATTTATTTACGTACCGCCCGAGCGCATTTCGCAGCAATGTTTGCACGGGGCACACCTCATCGAAAAAGAACTGTACCGAGTCTATAAACAATATTGTTTTCCGACATGAAACCTGCATAATTGAGTCCACTGAATAAATTACGTGCAACCTGACCTCTGTACTTCGGTCATCAGGCCGCGATAAGGATTGAAGGATGTGGGAGAGAGAAGTTAAGCAGGTTCATTGTATATGATGGGCGACATACATCGCTTTCAAACACTCCTGCCTGTGAACTGTCCGCACTCTACTTAGAACAACAACACCAGGCTTTCTTTTTTAGCAGCTTTCTGGACGAGAAGGGCGAGAATTTGTTCGTCTGAATGTTGATTCAGTCTGAGTGGTAAAATGCGTTCACCTCTTTCGGGACACAAACGGTATTACCATTGAATAATATGGTACCGATTTCCCTTCTCCTTGCCAGGACTGATTAAAACAAGAGAAGTGTTGTGCACCAAACGCGGAAACACCTCAATTGGACAGGGCCCTCCTGTACTAAAAAAATACTTTTACAAAAGTGTGCTACTTTCTTTTAGAGGTGCACCTGCTGTCAAAAGG
This sequence comes from Ixodes ricinus, assembly GCA_037355805.1. Lineage (NCBI taxonomy): Eukaryota > Metazoa > Arthropoda > Arachnida > Ixodida > Ixodidae > Ixodes > Ixodes ricinus. Next base: position 3,209 of record JAZHYW010028479.1, on the reverse strand, counting down.
GAGGCAACCACTGCATTTCACTCCATCAAGAAATTAGGATGAATGACATAAAATGTAAAGCACTATTATGAAGAAAACAAATATCTCCAGTTTTTGGGGTCTTGTATAGGCACTGAAAGCGCAGGAAACACGTGTTTTAGTATGTTCACAATTTTTGCTGGTCATCCTTTTTCGGTGTGATTGGCATCGAATGCCGCATTCTCCTTTTCTGCGGAGCAAGAACTATTTGCCTTGAGCTTGCCACGCCCAGTTTTTGTTTTCAGCTGTCCGTGACTGTACGGCGAGCAAGCGCACCAAAAAGCGTCTTTCGTGCACCAAACGCAAGGGGGTCACGCCATTCAAGATGGCAGCCAACATAACGCGAAGAGAACGCGTGTTGACGAGGTAGCCAAGCGCGCGCCACCATTGGCTGAGATAGGGGGAAACAAAGGCCCGTGGACGCATCTGGAAGGCCAACAAACGCACGAGGTACGCCAAGAGCAGACGAACTTATACACTGTATAGCGTGCCTGTCATGTATTGACGCTATTTCCAGAGTACAGGGTGATGGAGTGTCCAGAGAATCGAAGCCAATGATTTGGTTGATGCCTGAACAGTATAGTATAGCGATGCCAGGCAAGGTGACTGTGGTTTCGGGAGCATGAGGAACAGTAGCAGCGTTTGTGTTTGATGCTTTGACTGCGTTTGCATCGATGCGACCCTAGTGCAGGGAATCGAGATTTGACTATTTTTGATTTGTAGTAGATGGGTAGAGCAGAAAGAAGTTGAGAGACAGGGAGCGTGTGATTGGTCCCTGCTCGATTTAATGCGCTGCGATCGCATTCATGTAAATCCAGCATTTGATGATCTCGCGAACCGAGGACTGCGGTTCAATGCAGCTTGAGAAGGCAGCCACGCGTTGGTGGCGCTTCGAGACGCCTTTTTCTGTTCCCCTCTTTATTCTTCGAGCGGGCACGCTTTGTCTTCCGCGTGTTTTAAATTTTAGGGATGCGAAGAAACTGTAGCCGCTCTTCGGACCATCACGTGGCAGCCTGATTTGCGCCCTGCCTCCCGGTTTCTGCCGGTCGATTTTGGCTCCTGGTGGGTCATCCACGTTCGTCTTCAAGTTCTGGATGCTAATACTGGGACACCAATTATTATAGCTTTTGAGAACTTCTAACCGGATTCTCGAATAACCTCTGACCTCGGTTGTTTCGGGTGGCGTAAAATTAACAGGAAATTATCTTGGTGTACATTGCCACGTGAAAAGTGCAGTGATAGCCATTTAAGTACTATACCAGAACTTCGTTTTAGGTTTGCTGCTCCTGAACACTAAGTTGAACAAAGCTTTTGGATGCACATTTAAAACGTTCACCGTTCCCAATTATTTGAGAACGACACACACAAAAAATGTGTTTTTCATATCCTGTAATTTCCAGAATTTCTCGAACCCAGCGCTCCAAGTGCACCGAGGGAAAGTGCACATGCAGAAACACCATAGGGTCGACGGTACGCAGTGCCACTCAAATAAACTTGAAGATTTTCAATTGTATCCTATTCTTGCAATGCATAAATATTCTCTTGGGGTATGTAACCACGAAGCACCTCCAAGTTCTATTGCAAAAATACAACAAAACGTGAAAATTTAATTTAAACAAAACAATGTGCAAATATATTTTCGATAACGATTTTCCGAAATTTATGAACGCTTTAATAGATTGGTGCTTACTAAAACAAAAAGATACACGTCTTATTTCTTCTTTTCTAATACCTTGTGTCATATATATCTTGCCTTTTCACCGTCCTTTTTTTTTCTTCGGCGCTTTTTTATTTCTTAAATTGAAGCGCTTAAAAATATTTGTCTAAGACATCCAGGAAATACTCTGAACACATACGTATTTTTATCTCCAGCGCGAAACTCATTTGGCCCGTGCAAAATAAATTCTCGATAAACGCGGATGCGAATATAATTAGTTTGCTATCGCCGTTTCGCCGTTATATATATATAGAGGAGCGCGCCTTAAAGGAAAAGAAACCTTTCCGCGACGTCTTCTGGGAATTTGTTCCGCTCATTGAGTTCCTTTTTCCCCTCTAGTGGGGATAACGTACGTTCGTAGTGTCCCCACCACAGAACTAAAAGAGAGAGAGAGAGAAAGAAAGAAAAAGATACGAAGGTTCTATGTTTTACCGTTATTTATTGTCATTTTTTGTTCGGTGTGGTAACGTTAAATTATGTTTTCTTGTGCGAGCGTTTCGACGACGGCGTATGAAACTCGCGGCTGCTCCGAAAATTCGTTCGGCACTCGTATACAGTCCAGGATTTTTTCGATTTCCGCGAGATGATTGATTGCCGCGGGTTCGTAAATTCTGCAACTGGCAGGTGTAGCAGGACCGAGCGGTCACTAGAGCCTCGATCGGCCAAGGAAGCCAAGAACGAAAAAAGTCGAGAGTATTCTATCTTCATCATGGGGATCAAACGCAAGGCATTTCGCTACAGTCACCGAGAAGCAGAAAACGGCAGCATGCGTCGTTTGGACACCTGGCTGCCGCACGCGCTCCTCGCCTTCCTTCGTACCTTGGCTGTGACCGCACGCTCGCTGCTTTCGAGACACGGAAGGATTGACGAATGTACGAAGCTCGCGCTGGTGGCGGAACAGCTGAAAGACCTCCATGTTCTTCTCAATATAATGCCGCGCAATGCTGCCACGTCGTACGTGGCGGAGTTGGCAACACACACGGCTGCCTCGCGGGGGAACGGGGTTCAAACCCCACTCGACCCGGTTCTTACTTTTGCAAATCTTTGCTCTTCTGGAAAGTCCCAGCCTATTGTCGACTCTCATCACGTATTCTTTGTTCAGAACATTCCCCACGCACCGCTTTTTTATAGGGTAACTGCTGTGGCCTGTGCCGACTAACAGCTACACCACCGAATAATAATCCGGCTTTTATTCGGTGATCGGCCATCAGCGACCGCTTGTTCTGCTGCCGCTCGAAAGTCCCTTCACGCGCTCACCGCTCGTGCACGCGCGTCGTGCCCGTCGTCGTCGTCGGTGCGCCAGTTCGATCACGATCGATTGCGACACTTCTCCCCCTTTAGAAGCAGTCACCATATCGTTCAGGCACCCTTCTCAGGCGTACCGGTCTGGATGATGCTCCGTCAGGTTGCGTGTTGTGAGACTGGTACTGGCGTATTGCCCGCGTGGGTCTCGAATCCCATCCTCGTCGCCAGT
>JAZHYW010028478.1:0-21048 GCA_037355805.1 Ixodes ricinus | reverse complement strand
CGCGGTTATACCTGGACCCTTTTCCTTTGTGTAGACAAGGGAAAGGAAAAATAAAAGCAAACGTTTGCTACACGAGGACACTGGACCCTAGTCTATTTTTGTAAAACAATTTCAAACGTTTTCTCTCTGATACGGGATCAACCCTGCAACCAGTGTTCCGGTGAAGAATCACCCTCCTTAACGAGTGTTCCTGTGACGAAAGGACCTCGCACGAGAGGGCCGGTGTGACCAGTTTTCCTGTGACAAGTGTTTCGATGACGAGTGGGCCGGTTTCCGAGAAAAGTAGATCAACGGGAAACGGCCGCGGTGCATTGAAAGAGTATGACACGGTGAGCGGTTTCTGTGCTCAGCTGGGTCGCGGGCTGTACAAAAAGTGCCCGCGGGCCGCATGTGGCTCGCGGGCCGTATGTTGTGCACCCCTGGTTTATAGTCTGAATTGTTTACCCAATTCATTTTTCCCAGCAGAGTAGCCTATTTGCCAACAAAAAATATACGAAGCCAAACTGAAACCAGCCCCGGACATAACAAACGTGACATCAGAGACCCCGGGAATCCCGTGGGTCCTTTCAATCCCCTCTCAATCCGTTCAAAGTGTCGGTAGTTGTAAAAGTATGAATAATTTTTATTTATTTATCAATGCTGCGGATATTGGGGGGGGGGGGGGTCGAAGAATTAGATATACACAATCAATAAAACAACCTACACTTCTTACACAAAGCAACAACAAAACACCAAAGGGAAAAAAAATTCCATTACTCCCATGGGTGAATTTGCGCAGCATTAAGTGGATTACTTCTCGAATATTTCCGAGTTCCGTGATGTTTTCGCGCGTGACTCAGTAAAAGAAAGTGCGGGAAACCCCGAATGGCCTATGTTCGACAGGCGCGGGTTTCGTGTAAAAGAAAACCAACAAAACCTGGGATTTTGAGGTATAAATACTTTATTGTTGATCGCTGGGCTCTTGTGCATCGTGTTTCCTTAGAAATGCACTAGGCTTGTATGAAGGCCTTTGTCAGAGGCTCTCTAAGTACGATAACGTCACTCCCTTTAAATTTTGTGTCATGTTTAGCAACAGGTCACCCCTCTCCCCCCCAAAAAAAAAACAAAAAAACAACAACAACAAGAAAAAAAGTTTTTATGACCAAAAAATAAAAGAAAATTTCGCAAGGCACGAGAATTCCAAGAAGCGATTAAAATTACGATTCATCGACTTTCTTACTTGTGTTAAGCAAATCTAGTATTCCGCTCGTTCTTTGTAGCGGCTCCCTTATTAAAAGAAGATAACTATTCAAACGCGGCATATGGCTCACCCTTATTTGTTCGTCGCTTTATTTATGTTTCCCTTTTCCGCTCCGAGACGGCCTTCCAGGTCGTAAACGGCGAAAGTTCAGGAGTCAGGGACACACGTTTGGATGTCCCTGCAGTCTACCCTCCAGGTTAGGAGGATCGATAAGAGCTCCAGCACCGTGCGGCACCGGCATTCTGCCTCAGATGTAGCACTAAAGTTGTCGGAAGGGATCTTGCGAAGACGGGTGATGTTATATATATGGCGATCGAGCATCTCCGGGAGCATGTCGTAATTTCGGCGTCGTAGCGCAACATACCGCATTGATCCTGCCGCGCGAACCCCCGCGCGTAAAAGTAATAAGATAGATGTCATTGCTTACACGATCCGTACATCATAACGTCTTGCGCATAAACACAAAACTGCATCTGAGTCGTTTCACCACACGACGTTTCGGCTGAGGAAACGCGTTGACGATGTGTAGTTGTGTAATAATAGTATGCAGTGATTTTAGTACATGAGTTGCTTTGCATTGATCATGAGTTACACCCCTGTTTGTAGGTGACGACCATCATACCTTGTTCTATTGTAGAGGAAAGAACAGACCAATTGACAACACAGTACGATCAAAAGAAGAAAAAAATTAATTTAACCAGTGATTCGTCAATAAAAGGACGGTGGACACTGAGGGGAGGTTAAAAATAACGCCGTTCTGGTGACTGATAACAAGGGGTTTACGGTTTCCCGTATTTACCAAAAACGCCGATACGTAACAATAATAAAATGTTAATAAATTGCCTAACAGTTGTCCGGATCTGTAATTATTTTTATAGATCCGGTGAATGTTTGGCAATTTATTGTCATTTTATTATTTCTATTTTGAGCGTCTTAACTACCAAGCGGGGATGTAGTAATAAAAGTAATATGCTGCATTTCAGTTGATATGCTGTCAGAAGTTTTATATTAACCAAACAAATGAGAGCAAGCATCCGACTCTTGCGAACGAACACTATACAGGGTGTTTTTATTAAGTTTTACAGAATCAATTAAAAAAAAAAGCCTTGAACGCTACACTAATGCTGTTTGTGCAGATGATTTATGCGGCTAGGGGGCATAATATAGGGGGCAATATCTGCAATAAGTCAGTTAATGAAATAAATACGTTAATTAACGTTTTTAATTGGGAAGATAAACATATATGGTTCCAATTATAGACTTGTTGAGCGCGGCATCGAACTCCACTAGATCAGTCACTTTTAGGAAGCCTTGGTGCACGTGGGAAGCACGGTGGAGCGCTAAAGTCACCACTCGTGCAGCACCAGTAAGCGGCCCGTTCACACCGACTACGACCGACTGAGACAAGACCGGCTTTTAAGCCTCCTGTGTCGTCCTGTGACGGCTTAAAATCCGGTCTTGTCTCAGTTTGTCGTAGGCTAACGCAAATGTGGAACAGGCCTTAAGCGAGACAGTGCAATAGGGACTTTTAGCAAACCGTTACCGGGTTCCGGGGACCGCGCTACCGGAGCCTTTGAAGCATGCTTTTAAGCGCGCGCCAGGGTTATACCTTCATTGCGGGGTACGCGCTTAAAAGCATGCTTCAAAGGCTCCGGTAGTGCAGTACGCGGAATACGGTAACGGTTTGCTAAATGTCCCCAATAACACCCCCGCGCGGTTCTTTCGTTTCTTATCAACCGCGTTTTCTCATCTCCAGGATCGTGCCTCTTGCACGAGTGGTTACTTTAGTGTACTGCTGCGCTTTCCACGCGCGCAAACTTCTTTCTAAAAATGACTGATAGATAGCGGTGTTCGGTGACGTTCACTGAGTTTCTAGTTGGAACCTTATATTTATTTTTCACTAAATAAAAAGTTAATTAACAAATTTTAGGTGATTATTCGACTTACCGTTAGTGCAGCAGGGATAGACCTCTTTGGCACCTGCAGGTTCTCAGGCATGACATTGAAAGTGTCCTGCGCTGCTGAAAAAGGCTCTTCACTTTTTCTGGGCAGTTAAGGCCATTCGTAATCATGAACTGCAGTGCTGGCAGTGCGGAAATCGGCTGCGTGTTGTCTGGAGTAATTTCTTTTTCTGTCGCCATTTTGAACAGGATGGCGATGTAGCCGAAGTGTGCGCCGCCGCAGTTAATGCACTTCTCTTGAGCAGAGCAGGAGTCTCTGTCCTCGTGCGTGCTGCTGCAGCGTTTGCACACTGGATTGCGCTCGCAGGTTGCCTGTCAATGTCCATAGTGGCAGCACTTACGGCATTGAGGTGGACTTTCTTAGAATTGAGAGACTGAATGCTAAACATGACCGAGGTAAACGTTGTTTGGCAACGTCTCTCCACAGCAAGAGATCTTGATAAGTGAACTTTTGCTTAGTCGTCAAAGACGAGCAACCCTGTTTTCAGGAGACCTTAAGGTTTTGGCGATTTCCTCGTCAGTCAGCGTGGCGTCCACGTCCCTGTGGCGCAATGTCTGGGAAGAGGTTCATACGTTCTGACTTTGATTGCACAGAGCACTGTGCAGCGTAGCAACCCTCGTGTTGTCTGTCCGTTTCTTACGTCTACGGCAATGAGATTCATGCGGTAGTTGTATCTAATTTCCGAGATATGTTCTGAGCTAACACCTTCTCCAGAGCAAGGGACAGTCTCAGGCTGCTCAGTGACGTAATTACATGGCCCTCCTCTACTGGCGTGAATACGACAGTAAGCACTTTAGGCATTACTGCAGCAGTGCAGAGTGTCTCAGCATTTAGGCTTAATTAAAGGGCTATTCCTTTTTCGCTTTTTTGTTTTGTCTTTGCATCGTTCCAGTTTGGTTCGTCAAAATCAGAAAGTTCTATGTTTGCGGAATTGGCACAGTGACCCGCCGCGAAGAGGTTGTGGCACATTGCTGATCTGGAGTGATGTACTCCGAGGTATTCATGGGCGAGTCTTTGTCTCCTGTTCCAGCAATTGAGCTGCCACAGATGGAGGAACACCGACTGTACCGATCGGTGGAAAATTGATGACTTAAACATAGTGAGAGTGGCCCAGAAACACGTGGAAAGATCGAAAACCCCGGTGCGGCAGACCACACCGCGGCCAGGAGTAGACAACTTACGAACGTTTTCTGGAATCCAAACTAATCTGACTGACTGATAACATTAAAAATATTAATGCAAGAGGCTTGAAAAAACTCAACACTCTTGGAAACAGTTATTTTTGCTAATTATTACATTACAAAACAATCGCGACCAAGGGTAAATCAAGATACATGGGAACTTTGGCATATTCCCACAGGGCAGAAGAGTAATGAGAATAGTAAAGAAAGAGTTATGACACAGGATTCTAACTTCTAAGCACGATATATATACTATGCATTAAACGCGAGGTGGCCTAGCAGCCTTGTCCTGTCCGCCATTTTGCCTGTTATTGTAGCAGTCGCTTTCTTTCTGTTACACCGGCCACGCCACGCCGGTCCCCCGCGGACAACTAGTCCGGTTCCTCAAGTTTACTTTTTGTGAGTTCAATTTGGTCTAAGTTTCGCTTTGCTATTGTTGTCTGTTGTCATCAAGCACCATACGCATAAGCGCGTACACGCAGTCCCTGCGCGGACTGGAGGCTCTTCGTTATGCCGAGAAGATCCGACGCTGCAAGGACGTTGACCCGCTGGCGTTGTTGGAAGACGAACTGTCCCGCGAGGCTGATCTGTGGCCAAAGGTAGATTTCTCTGACGTGAGAAACTATATAGTAAGTGGCACGAGCTTCGCAACGCGCTAGCCGTTTAAAGCCTTCAAATCGTTGGAGGCCCACAACTTCCTCACGAGTGGCTGGATGCAGCAACCGAGATTTAAAGTGCTGGGCGACCGCAACGTTGCCATCGTTGGCAAGGTAAGCGAAGAAATCACTATTTTACATTTGGAATTAATCTACCACTTTGCAAATTCAGAGTTCCGGAACGACTAGTGTCGAAACATCCTCGACTTTCACGTACGCTCTTGCGACCGCAACAAGGGTTAAAAGCGATGCCCGCTTGCTGGCGGTCGTGCTATGCACGCACATGCGCCATCGAAAGCTCTCAAACCCTAAATTCGGAAAATCATAAATAGTATAAAATAACACGTATCGCAATTTAAAAAAAAAAGAAAAGAGTTCTATCTTTTTCCGGAGGGGGATTTGTGGCCGAGTGTTGACGCACCGCAGCTCGGAGCGCATAGAGCGAAAGCTCGCTCTGCAGATCCCAGGGATCCTGGGTTCAATCCATATTCTGCGCGTTTCTATCTAGATGAGCATCGTACCTCCATGCTGTCGTGTATCACTACTGCGTAGTGCGCTTTAAAGAGCTTAGGCTGGCAATGGTACTGGAGCGACTAAATTTATCATCTACAGCTGAACACCAGATGCCCACTGGGGCTGACTGACTTTCGGCTGTCTAAACGCAATTACTCCTCCCTGGAAAGGGCAGAAGAACTTAAATTCAGGGGGCCATCAGCACTGCTGTTCTAAAACTAGTACACTTCTGCCTTTTGTCACTCTGCAAGCTTATTGTGCACGGCTCAACTTCATAAAACGACTGTGTTGGCGAGTAATAATTCTCCTTTGCATGGTACGACACTCGTAATAATTTAGATAGAAGCTCCTCCAGCCATGGCTCCTCCTCAAGTCAGATGGGGAAGTGCTTCTGGCACACTGTACGTGCATGGCGGGCCTTGTGGAGGCCTGCTCTCACATAAGAGCCATACTTTTCTATCTTGAGGCTGTAATCAAGAGGAGGGAGGTGCTGACGTGCACTTACAAGGCAAATGCATGTGTATACTACCGCAACTGCAGACGCTGGAGGGCCAGTCAACGGCCAAAATTGATTTCGCCGTGTTTAAGACTAAGATGCGCCGTCTTGGTCGAGGTCTTCATCGCTTGATGAATCCAAGTCCTTCCTTGCGGCGCATGCCACCAAGGGGGATCACGCCCTGCGCTTCTTTTCTTGGTGGAGCCCTACGCTGAAAACTACATCCCCGAGGCCTCAAAGTTTCCTCAAGCTATCCTGAGCAGCATCCTCCAGGACACCTGCCCATCCACATGGGACGACTTGCAAGGACACTGTGACGTCGCTGCAAGTCAGCTCATCATCGAGCCAGAGGTACTTCCAGATGGCTTAAATTGTACAAATTGTTTCAGAACAAGTGTCAATATATTTTGACTTTAAGGACCCCTATCTACACTGCAGGACCAAGCAGGACCGGTACATCGCCGCCTGCTGCGGTTAGTCAGCAGTCCGGAGCTGGCCAATTACTGCTGGCGGCGATGTTCTAGATCAGTGGTTCTCAACCATGTATGTTTCGCGGACCACTTGTGGATCGGCGGAGGTGATGGAGGACCTCGTTTGTGTGTGAGGGGAGAGAAAGGTATGGGTCAATTATGATAATGATTTAATAAATGGATATAACTAAGGGCTTGTGTAAAATAGGCTTCTCTCAATCACGCACACGAGAGAACTCACCCGAAAATTGAAATGTTTCTTCTCAATCTATAAAAAATACAACTTCTATTGCCGGGCTTGACTGATGAGGCAGGGCTTCGCGGACCCCTTGAATGCCATCGCGGAACCCCATTTGAGAACCACTGTTCTAGTTCCTTGGTCGTGCCATGTAGATTGGGACCCAAGATGTGACGTCTATAAGCAATAATTTTACGTACTATATATTTAATTTATTTATTTAAAACTCCCCACAACTTGGGGTCTTATGTTGACAAGAATAGAGTGTTTTATTCTGATAATGACATGTCGCCGTTGCAGGTGTCTGCATTAATTGAAAATCAGACGAGGACGCAAGCTGCAAGTGCAAAGTGGTTCCAGTTTCGCGCAGGACAAATCACAGCTTCGAATGCCACAGCAGTGTGCGCGACATCCTTAACCAACATCTCCATGAGCCTCCTGAGACGTATCTTTTACCCGACAGAGTGCACATTCTGGAGCGTGCACCCAGTGTTGGCGGTAACGCGTTACTTTTTCGGTAATGTAGTAACGTACTCGTTAGTTTTTCAAAAGAGTAGCCCTGGAGTTTCCGTAGATCGTTTTCGCCGTCCCGGTGTTAGGTTTACTAGGGAGCCGGCGAAAAGAACCGCATGCGGCCCGCTAGCCGCAGCTTGGCCACTCCTGGCATAAATGGTCTACAAAGAATAGCTGACGATGTCAGTGCCGTCATTCTCCTGTTCGTTTTTCACCAATTTAAAAATAATACCCTCCTAACCTGCTAATCCAGCGAGAACACCAAGCAAAACACTAAGTCATTTCTGAAGGTAAAACTTTGGCAGCTCTCTGCCTGGTTAGGCAGTAACACGGAGGAAAATAAACTCCAACCACAATTTAATACGCAAGTAATTTTCGCAAACTCACAAACAAGCTGGCGGCTCGCACGACGAAAAAAAAAAGAAGCAATGAATCACTTGTAGCTTATTACAGAATTATGTAGGGGTGCGCGAGTACCCAGTAATTGTAATCAAATCAAATATCGATTGAAATCAAGGAAACAAGCCGAATAGATTGAATACTAAATTTATTTTGCATGAGATCAAATGTTTACTTCTTCTCGTGCGAAAATAGCAGTGGCTGTACATGATCTGGGTTCAACTTCTCCTTTCGGGCCATAACGACGATGCTGGCCGTAAAAGAACTGCTTTAAGACGATGTTTATACGGGTGTTTCAGCGAAAGCTTTCAAACATTCCTTACAATAAAGTCGTAAAAAGAAACTTTTCTGGAAATTATTTTTGTAGTCACGGGGGACGCCAGGAATTGCATAAAATATATTAAGAATTGCTATCGAATTACCTAAATTTGCTAATTAAATTTCTAATTAGCGATTTTTAGGTCCATGTTGCAATTAGAATGTTGAAGGCTACCACTATGGAAGGCTAAAGGAATTTACGGAAAGTAAAAAGAAGCAACCGGCTTGGAGATATTCGCCACCAATCTTTGCGCTGTAATGGGTATAATAAGACAGTTGCGTGCAGTAGTATTAAATCTCGAAAATCATACTCATATACAGCGCAAAGTTCGTCAGCGAATATCTCCGTAATAATCACAAAAAGGGCGAGAACGGCACGGAGGTCCTTCCGCTGTCTGACCTCTAGCGGGAGCTTCCGAACTTTGATAACGCTTTTTTCCGAAAATTCCTTTAGCCTACCATGGTGGTAGCCTTAAGAATTCTAATTGCAACTTGAACCTAGAAGTCGCTAATTAGAAATTTATTTTTACAAACTTTACTTAATTAGATATCATATTTTTATATCTTTTGCAATTCCTGGTGTCCCCCGCGGCTGAAATTTGGTTTTCAAAGATAGTTTTATTTGTGTTTTTCGATGACCCTATTAGCAATTTTTTAAAGCTTTCGCTGAAACACCCGGTATATAAAACATAAGGGCGTTTGCTTGCGAAAGGAATAAAACGTATTGCATGCGTCTTCCGTGATTCTTTTTTTTCTTCTTCTGCCTATAGAGAAAGTTAGTGACAATGGAAATCGAGTTTATGACGGGGTGGGCGCGTTATCGTGGTATTTTGTCATGTTTCGCAAACTTTTTTTACTGGTCAGAAAAAAAAAAATTCACGCGAACCGTATCACGTGGCAAACATCTAATTCGGGTGTTTCTCAATGAGCTCTTCAACTTTCCCATTGACGTTTCGGCTCTTAATACAACGTTTAACAAACGAGGTAATTAGTCCGAACATTTTGTTAATTAGGTTTCATTATAAAATACTGAAACCCTCACAAGACGTTCGCTAACAGCATACAGTTAGTTATATTGGCATAAAACGACCCACTTTAAAAGAAAAACAAATCAGGGCGCGTTGTTTGGGATACCCGGTGTTTACGTAGATCTGCGTCTGGGTGGCGCGAGAAGGCAAACGTAGCATATGTTTTCAGTCATGATTTATTTTGGGAAAACCACGGCGTCCTGTAGACGAATGGGATAATACACGGCAAGCATATGACGATATGAGAAGTATGATAAATTTTGGCTGTATCGCAAGCCGACAGATTTCAGACTTCTAGTCTCGCTCCCCAAATGCAGGCCGTCAGTATCTATGCTATTTTACGTCGTGTTTCTTGAAATTTGGGAAAACAAATTGAAACCTAATTCACACCGAAACGTCCGTGCACCAAAACCTCCGTACATTGAAATGTCCTACGCCGAAAAGTCCGTGCACCGAAAAATACGTGCACCGAACTGTCCGTGCACTGAATTGTCAAAGGAACCGAAAAGTCCGTGCACCGAACTGTCCGTGCACCGAAAAGTCCGTGCACCAAAAAGTCCATGCGTGAAAAAGACAGCACCGAAACGTCCTACACCGAAATGTCCGTACCCTCCTGGTGCTGGGCGCAAACGTTCAAGGGCACACACCATGCAGTTGTCAGAGGTGAAGACAATAGATACACCCACGAAAGCCATTCGAAAGCAGTTGTACTTCTCTATGTTGTGAATAAAATGTATTCAAAGTTTCAAACTTAGGTGGTCTTACTTTGTCTGCAAATGCGGGAGGCCGCTTCTTCTGTTAAGTTCCGTGCCAACATGTCTTAAATCAGCCTCATATATACTTCCGCATTTTCGGTTGTTACTATTCAAGTGGAACCATAAAGAAGCGGGGTTCTCATGACTCGTATCATCAGAACCCCGCTTCCCTACAAAAGCGAACGCAGTAGAAGAGGAAGATTTGTTTGGAAACTCTTTTGCAGATGGACCCATCTCCGTGTCTTGTGGGGATGATGAGCTTTCGTGGTACATTCTGGTGCCACACAACTTTGCATTGGCGGAAGCAGTAAACGTTTTAGCTCGCAAATAGAAAGTAACGCAAAAGTAACGTGCGTTACTTTGTGTCGGTAATGGTAACGGTAACGCGTTCCTTTTATTTTAAGGTAACGGAGATGGGTAGCGAGTTACTCTTATTTGCAAGTAACGAGTAACGTATTTCGTTACTCTTTTTTCGGTAACGCCTGTAGCAATGGTTCAGACTCAGTGGGGCAAGGACCATGAGCTTGATGCAAAAGCTTCTTACAGGTGCCTTTCTCGTGAGCGACACATGCAATTTAAGTGTGAGCCGTCTGGAGTACGAGTATCGACTGACCCCCCATTCCTTGCAGCCACCCCCAACGGCCTTATTAGTTGCTTCTGTTGTGGGCAAGGGCTCTTCGAGGTTAAGTACCCGTATAAAACACGGGAGCTTTTTCCAGCACAACTTGCAGCAACACGTTAGCCTCACATCTATCGACGGAGAGCTGAAGTTAAAGCGCGAGCATTGCCATTATTATCAAGTGCAAATGCAGATGCTACTCAGCGAGAGAATGTGCTGTGATTTTGTTGTCTGGACCCTCAAAAACACATACATAAAGCGGATCTGCTCCAATGAAAACTTCTGCGATACAATGTCTTCCCGATGCAAATAATAATATAGCACTGCTCTACTCCCAGAACTCTGTTTTAAGTACAGGACCAACAAAGAGGGTAAGCAAGCTGCAACAGTGGACATGAGCGTCGGCAGGATTTTGTCTTGGGGGGGGGGGGGGCAAACTGACAACCCTTTTTGGGCGTGTGCGCTCAAGGGAAAAGGGGGGGGGGTCTCACAGTAAAATACGAAAGAGCTAAATACAGCTTGCAAGATACACATATATTTATGAAACAATTATTTTAAAAAGTACAATGCATCAGTAAATTCAACGTGAAAAAAAATTTACAGATATGTACAGGCACAGTAAAAAAAAATAATTCTAGTCTATGTCGCGGCAAAAGAACAAAACAGCCCACCTAGTTTATAATTCTTTCACAGTTTAAAAATCACAAAGATTTTATAGACAAGTATTGGCATCATAAATGTACCGTACACAATAAAGTAGCAAGACAGTGCACGGAAGTCACACGCACTGTCTTGCGTGTGACTTGCAAGTCACAGCAATGAACAATACCTTTTTATTTCCATATTGAACAATATATGACGTTTATACAAGTTTTTGAAAGCTACCCCAAGTTGGCCTCTGCTCAAATTTACAACTCTAATTTTCTGCACAAAATTGTCTTCGGTCGTAATATTATTTTGAAGCATTTCCCGGGTTGTGGTCCATGGAAGACATCTGAAAGATGCGTTAGCATTGTTGGAAAGCTAGCACGGCGAGGCTACCGCCGGAGGGTCAGTTGCCTTGTAACTTTCCGTATTTCCTCAACGCGGGTTCCCTTAGCTTGCCATGCTCGCTCTGTCTCATTTCAGAACTGGGGTAAAATTTTAGCCCGCTGGTTCTTATCTTTATATTGGTTGTTATATATCTGATCAAGCTCAGCTTTGCATGAATACTCCCACAGTTAAAGACGAGTTTGACATACACGTGAGAGTCAAGTTGAGGGCAAAGCCACCAGCTGGCTTTTTAGAGCCGGAGGATGATCAGGAGTGACGGAGATAGCAGGTGCATCGATAGATTCCGGGTCATGACACGGCTCTGAGGTCACATGCTTCTTCGTTGCAAAGATGGATTGTCATCATCACTCTCAGCTTTCCGTTTAAAAAAGCTTCTGATGTCCATTTTCACTCCTGACCCATATCAGCCCACGGTTATATAAAAAAGGGGGGTTGGGTGCGGAATGTGGCCCTTTCAAGCAACTGGGCCAGGAAGAGTGAGCCAGCAACAGCAAAGTGTGCCACCCTGTCGCAGAAATTCGAGTGTCACGCGTGTGAACACAGTGGTGTCAACGAGGACGGTTCGACACTTTTCTCCCGCGTGAGTTATGGCCCGGGGGAGTATCGTTGTTGACATGGTGCGGACAGTATTTCGCAGAACCGCATTGTCCAAAAAAGGACGCCTGGCCCCGATTTTGACCCCACTCTTCTCCTTTCCCATGACCGCAACATGCTACGGGCAAAGGAGAAGAAAAACCCAAAGGCACTTGTACAAAACAGAGCACTGGCATGAGCAGTGGCGTAGACAGGGGGCTAGTTTGGGGGTCGAAACCCCCAAAATGTCAAAGCTACCTCCCCCCCCCCCACCTCTTTCCCCGGGGCCCGCTCGCTCCACTTCTTACGCAGACGGAGCGAAGGGGGAGCGCCGACTTCCAGCTCATAGCTACGCCGATTTGTTCTGTTGGGCTTTTTGGAAGAATCCCGCTCTGTGTAGAAGACGCTCTGTTTTTTGGGACATTTTACTGACTTTCACCCGAATGCCCGTGATTCCTTACAACACAGGACTGCGGTGTTCTCGAAAATAAAACTTCCTCCCTATGTTTTTTGTTTTTTTTTTGTTAGCTGGGCGCGGATGATCGCAACTGTCAGACGGCCCGGGAGACCTTATTCTTTTTTGTGTTTATTGCTGAATGATCCTAGGAAACAAAAGTGCGTGGATTATATTCTTAGGATAGCTTTCGGTTTCTCCGTTGGCTAGAAAAGCTCTTTCGCGACGTCATTTGATCCCCCGTACCCGAGAGAGCTGGGGAAGGGAGGGGGGAGGGGGCAAGTGCCTCTTTTGCATCCCCCTGCCGACGCCCATGGCAGTGGATGACACCATGAGTGACGACTCCGATGAGCAAGATTCGTTTTGCTACTGTGGCGGGCCCGACTATGGCGACATGATCAAGTGCGATGGCGAGATCTGCATTGGGAAGTGGTTCCGTTTTAGTTGTGTGAAAATCAAACGTGCCCCCAAAGCACGGAAATGCTTCAGTAAGTGTTGCATCAGGTCATCACAACACTAACGTTTTGAGGGATCTGAATCAACACCGGGTCCCTTTATTTTTTCCTGAATTTAAAACGCCTAGTGTGAGTTTCCTGTAAAAGTGCAGTATTACTAGGAAACAAGTATGTGATTAGCTGTGGATACTTTTGTGACTGTGTAAAATATGTAACACTTCTCTCTGTTTGAACAATGAAAAACATTTATTAATTTCTTGCACATCCTTTACAAATATCACAGCAATTGTTTGCACACATATTTGTGCTGCAAGTGGCTGTCTCTTTCCAAATAGTACCACAGTCATGTCTCGCACATTTAGGGTAACCTTTCCACTTTAGTGTCATTTTACTAGTGAAACGTGGCAACAGAATCACATAGATTGTTAAAAGCAGGACAAACTGCCACTATCTTCTCAAGAGTGGCGGCATTTCCAATACGCCTAGCCATAAGCGAGTCGACCGGGATTGTACTTTTTAGGGTGGTGTACGTGTTTCGGACAAGCCCAAGTACGTCTTTAACGTGAATGCATACATCCGCCTATATTTTTGTTGGTTCGACAATAGACGGAGGCAGCTGTGCTCGTGCCCTTGTGAAAGCCGGAAGTTCCAGCCGTGCACAGTGAGCTCCAACAGAATCAGCAATTCTAAAATCTCTGTCAGCCAGAACAGAATCATCGGGCAACAGATTGTCTAGCAGTCCACGAGACTCTGTAATCAGCTTGTCACTAGCCCCTCGGCCCCAACCTTTTGATATGAAAGTGATCACACCCTGAAGAGCAATCACGGTATCTTACAGTGTGGTGGTGTTTTGAGTAGATCACGTGAGCGCTCGTGTCACGAGTGACAACGGTCGTTCAATGAATATCTCGAAGCAACATAAGATCACTGCTACCCTGCTGCCAAATTCCTTCCGAAAAGTCATCGGCCTGTTTTTTTTTTCAAGTATTCCCGCTCTGGCCATTTAACACAGCCTGAAAGTAGTACGTGGGCCATGTCCTGCCACTTGACAACAATCGGAGAAGCTGTAAACTGCAAAACTTAAAACATTAAATTTCTTTTAGCTGAATGTTTAGATTGTTTTAAGGTACTAATAGTCAAACAGACAAATTACTAGCTACATAGCTGGATTGATAACTGGTATTCAACATAACTTGGCAAAGGGAAAGCATTACGGCTCCTATGAGCCATCTTGAGCGAAGCGCGTGACAACCCTCCACAAAAGAAGTGCTCTCCACATCTGTAAAAATTTAGGGGAACCTGTTTTCTCAAAAATCTGATATACTGTCACCCCCTCCCCCAATATGGAAAATCCTGCATTCACCCCTGCTAGTATCATAACCGATAAGTTGATATTTGTGAATCTTGAGCATTTTCACCTGTAGGCGAGGTCCTGTAGGGGCACATTTATCCGAAGCCAGGAAAGGATAATTTCCTGAAATTTGCTCAGGCAGTTGTGGGCGTTGTGACTGACGTGAGGCTGTAGCAGTTCGTAGACAGCAAAAAGCACTGCAGAGTTTGGCAGCCCCGTATAAAAACTGATTACCTCGTCGTTATCCCTAAATGCGTCCTTTTCAAACTTTTGCTTGCTAAGGCTGGCTCGAGCAGAGCACATATCCCAGTGGAGTCGGCGATTTTCTTATCTCTTTCTCTCTCTCTCTCACACACACACACATAAAATTGTGAGTTCTAAGGAGCTGTTACTTGGTATGCTGACGTAAGCTACTTACTAACGCTCTCGGACGATCCTGTGCAACGTCCTTGGTCTTGCAACTCTTAAACATAGGGAGCAAATATGTATGCATTACAATATGTTTTTACTTGACAAGCCAATGCTACACTGACCGATCAAGGTAACAGATACCGAAGTGTTCAGGTGACTGTTATTCTGTCAGTAAAGTGTGCTGCATCTGGCCGACTACCTCGGTTGTAGCCGCTGCGTTGTCTGTTTGCTGACTTGCCTTTGCCGCTTTGCCGCTGCCGCTTTGCTACACCCACGTGATTTGGCTCTAGCTTGTGTACGCTTATACCCATAGAGTTATTACAATAAACGCTAGAAGCTCAGCTGGCGAAAGCGTCTACGGGACTTCCGATTGCAAATTGAAGCAGACAGCAACCAGCCTACTTTTCCAGTTTTCCTGTGTATTCCTATGGGAAAACGTAGGTGGTATTTTTCTCTTTGCCAGGGGATAATAGAAGTCAACGTAGTGTCTTTACTCGTAACGGGTACTATATAGCTTTATTCAGCATGATAAAAGCGTATATTATTTAGTTAATGTTTTTTCTTCTACTGAGCGATGTTTATGTGAGCGAAAATCGAGGCCTAGGTCCATGTAAAAAACAATAACACTCGGTTACTACTTTATTTTGATTATTCATGCACAGTTTGTTCCTAACCCAGTACGTGTTCTTCGTTCCAAAACTCCATGCTCCGTTCTTGTCATCTGTTTTGATTGTTTGATTTGGCACATATTAGCATCCTTTTGGTGTTTTGTCAAGCTGATTCACTCTTACTCAATGTGCTTCAGAGCATTGACTATATGCGTAGATAGATGCCCTATAATAGCAGTCTGCAACGTCAACACGTATTATACATGCGTATTTCGGCAATTTTAGTGCAGTGTTCAACGCCAGGAATTCTAAAGAGAAACGCTCTATCTGACGCATATTTTTGTACATCCGATTGTAAAACGTTTTGAACTTTTTATTTTGTCACAACACAAAGCAATATTAATGCGAATAGCATTCTTTGGATACTTCACGCACTTTTCGTCTATGTATCTATCTATCTATCTATCTGGCTATCTAACCTCTTACGCCGCGGGTCGATAAATAAATAAAAAAGACCGGCGCCGGCTGGGATTCGAACCGTTGACCCTTTGATCAGCAGGCAGACGCGCTAACCACAGAGCTATGAAGGCGGTCATTCAACGCACTCTAAACGGTTGTTTATATCTTTACCATAGGACGCGCTTTACAGCGCTGTCACAGCTACGGTGCGCGCGCGTTCCATGCACGAGGGCTCATTCCGCTCTCGTGAGGCTGAGCACGGCCGCTAGCTCACCCTCTCCCGCGCTCGGGAGAGGGTGATGTAGCGGCCGTGCTCAGCCTCACGAGAGCGGAATGAGCCCTCGTGCATGGAACGCGCGCGCACCGGTAGCTGTGACAGCGCTGTAAAGCGCGTCCTATGGTAAAGATATAAACAACCGTTTAGAGTACCGTTGGTTGAGACTAGCTGAGACGCCAGAAAGTCTGGTCGGTACCATTTTGAGTGTTTGTGCGTATGGCGCGTGCTTTGCTCGCCTTCCTAAGTGACACAAACGCACGTGCTGGGCTGCGGAGATCGTGCGCAGGGCTGTGAAAGTGTCAACAAATTTAGAATCGCCTCAAGAGTGGGCTGGCGTATCTAGAGTGTGCCGGCCACCTGACGAACGTGCATAACTCCGCACCGTTTGATGCTATTCGCATTAACGCAGATAATCATTCCCAAAGGATGGGTTCTGCTGATTTTTGCTTTTCTAATCGAGCGCGAAAAAAAAAAACGGATTTGCGTTTTCCCATAGGGAATGCATTACCGGAAGTCAAATTTAGACTGGTTGCTGTCTGCTTCAAAATCTAACATCACACTAGCTCCCCCTGAGCTCCTAGCGTTGATTGTAACAACTCTATGCTTACACCTAAATATTTCCAGCATGCAAAAGCAAAGCTATCAATAATGAACAGTGGCGTCACAAGGGTCAGCGGCACCCGGGAAGGTTTTAAACGACAGAACACCGGAACAAAAGTACACAAAAGCCACAAGACGAGTAAATGCGCAGCGAACGGCCTGCAAAACACCACCCAAACAAGCGCGGACTGACGTCGGGCGCAAAGCATGTATACACAAGAACGCATTTTTTATTTAACATAGTCACACATGCATGAAAGAGTGGACTACTAATCGTAATGCTGATGAAGACAATGTACGCTAAATAAAACGGCGAGAGAACCCACATTTGGATGTAGTCTTATCTGTATTTTTTTATATCTTCGTTCGCGTTTTGACGCGCCAGGTGTGGCCGTTTTCTTTTTCACTGGCGTTTATTTTTGCGTCGATAGCAGCATACTTGTATGTGACGCATTACGATTAACGTGTTACTTCTACCTAGTTACTTTTTTCGGTAACGAAATAACGACCAGGTTCTGTATAGGAATGTGTACAACAAAAGTTAACCATTTTGTTCTTAGCCCGAGACTGAGGCAGGAAAGAGGAAAGTTTCGAAGAAAATGAACAGTCGAGGACACGTCTCTAACACAGCTAAAGACAAGTTTATTTGGTCACCCTCTTATATTACACTCCACGCATTCCCACAAAACCTTCTCGCTTGACCTCCAAAGCCAAAAGATAACAAAGGTCTTTTTGGCTTTGGAGGTCGAAAAGGGCGAGAAGGTTCTGTGGTGAAGTTCGTGGAGTGTATATAAGAGCGTGACCAAATAAACTTGTCTTTAGCTGTGTTAGAGACGTGTCCTCGACTGTTCATTTTTCTTCTACTTTGAAACTTTCCTCTTTTCCTGCCTCAGTCTCGGGCTAAGAACAAAATGGTTAACATCCACCACCTCGCCTGCGCACTCACTGCATTAACAAAAGTTACATTTTTTTTGTTTTCACACCAGTTCGCGTCTGTGACTCTTGCGCAAAAAAGCACCAACGAGCAAAAAAAAAAAAAAGGCGTCCAATGAATGCGTTAAGAAGCTAGGCACTATTAAGGAGACAAAATATTGGAAGGCGGCTATTGCTTCAGAAGAACGACGTATCCAGACTAGTGAGAAAGTAACTAATTAATTTCGAGTCAGTAACGCCTTCCTTTTGCATCTCAGTAACACGTAACCTACTTAGTTACCTTTGAGCGAGTAACGGCATTCAGTTAGGGCTTTTTCACTAACGTGTACATGTCTGGTAGCAACGGGCCGCGGGCCGGGCGAACACCGTCTGTTTTGTATGATTAATGAGCAGGGGAACTGCGGCTTATGTCTGTTTAAAATATCATACCCCCCCCCCCCTTTTTCTTCAAAGTCGGGTATTCGGGTGGCGGCGTTATCGAAAACTTGCCTGGCATTTTGTAGGTTTTTTTTACATTATTGAATGACTATTTGATCATTAGGAAATTCTGTTTAGGGGTATCCACCTACTGGACTATAGTACCGGTTGTGAGACACATTTGAAGTATATTTATAGGTGGTACACCTTTCTGATCTTTTCTTTTGATCCCCTCTTTCCCCATCCCCCACCTGGAACTGGCTCGCCCCCAATCGACGGTGCGGTTAATAAGTTCCAGGCTTCCTTTCTTTTCAACACTTCTCTCTCTCTCTACAGGTAGTACAAACGTATCAAAACGAATTCCCATATAATCAACGAGCCCTATATTTTTTAGACTGCAAGTGACACGATATAGCCTCGCGTTATCACAAAAAGCGTGTCCGTCCATGGTACCGCTCGAGTTATAGAGCCGACAGCGTAAATGCCTTCGCATTCGCTGCCCCAATCAACAAGATCGCCGTTTAAAAGAAAAAGAAAAAAAAAAAACGAACACGCCGGAATTGAGCACAAGTGCACAAATTTGTGCACGAGCCCGGGTAATATCACGTTCGGGGTGTTACCCAAGTGAACGTCGGTGACAGACGGAAAGTCCACTCGAAAACCAGCATTAAAATTTAAATCCAGCAGAACCAAAGTTGCGCCATATTAAGAAAAGAGAGAAAGTAGAGGGTAACGCAATTGCTCTACCCATTCTCTGCTCCCCAAAAGAAAGATACATATTTTATCATTAGTTTTTATTTTTTTTTTAGAAAAGAACTCGGCCAAGTCACGTTTTCGTTCGGGGGCTAAAAAGGTGGAAAAGGGGGGGGGGGGGGATGGTTGGCAGTTTCAGAATGCAATAAGCTTCTTTCGCAATTTTAATCGCTCTCAGGCTGCCCGCGACCAAATTACTCAGCTCGTTCCAACTTCTTGGTTGTCGCTACTTTTCTACATAGCACACTCGTTTCGCGCGAGAGTCTGGTTCTCATTTATGCATACTCCGAGCGCTTGCGTCTGCGTGCGCGTTTTAGAAATGTCTCCCCGACAGGACCCTCCCCCTTTCTCCCTTTTCGCAGCCAGAGTAACGAATAAGAGTGAAGTGTTAGAATGAGAGAAAGGTCAGGCTATAAATAACCTTGACGGAGACAAGTTACTTTTTCGACCCTCGCTGTCACTCTTTCTCTCTCTCTCTCTTCACTATATTTTCCTTCTTGAGCGTTAAACTCTCTCTTTCGGTTTCATCGTCCACCCGAAGAAGTGTATATGTAGATTTGTTGGATTCTGCTTTCTGCTGACCGAATTTATTGCAGTTCGGACGTTCACAAGTATATTTGACTAGCGGCGCGCAAACGTGAAAGCGCTATGGCACAGCTTTCGTCGCAATATATTGGCAGGGAGATTTGAGACTTTCAAGCACGCTGGAGTGAGAAACTGAACTTTGCTCCGTTTGGCGTTTACCTTAGCTCATAACGTTGGGAAGGAAACGGCTACAGGGTCAACCAATTTGAAGACGCTTATCCAGTGCATTCACCCGTGCCATGAAAGCACAGCTCAAAGGTAGGAGCACACCGTTATGCGGCCAACCTACGTGAAACACTCGTGTATTCAAGTGTATTTCGTTCAAACAAGTCCTTTTGCTCTCCGGAAGAGCCGGATGCGTGCATCCTTGGTTTAATATAAAGCGATGACGCTAATGCTAAGCATAAAATCGGCGCGTGCGTGACGGCAAGTAACTGTGCTTGACGGCCGCTGTGCTTTTTATTTTGCAGAGATCTGCCACAGCAAAGTTGCGCAGTCGTTTGCACAACATTACATCATTTTCGCAGTTAGTGGAGGCGCAGAAGACAACAAAACCGACTGAATGGCAGAACACGCCGCACTCCGCGGAGATGTTGTCCTATAAAAGCATGCACATAATACCCGAACTACGGAAGAACTTTGGGCCAGTGTCATGGCGTCCCACCTCAAGATCAGACGTCATAGTGTTTTTTTATTAGTGGCATACTCCATACAGGTAACGGTACAATGATGACACGGACTTTGTCAGCTCCACAAGTGTCGCAAACGCTCTCGTTAAAGAGCTGTATGATGATGAGATCCACCAATCACCAGATGGCTGCTCGACCGACCGTTGGGTAGGCGCTTCTTGTCTTTTAATGGTAGCTTATGGTACGCCATGAAACTTTTAACAAGGAGACAGTTATGTATTTTTTTGTCTCGATGCCATATTGGGGTTTCTTTAAAAGAATCATTACAATTCATACTTTTCATTTAAAGGAAGGAAAAGACTAGAAGCGCGAGCTCTTAGCGACGAATAATTCTTTCACTGCACGAAGTACCAAGCAGGATCAGCACTTACCAATGCGTTGACATTTGGCATTCGCAGTATAGTATATTATTCGATGTAGTGTTTCGCTCTATCATTTCGTCGCCCATTCTGATCGTAATACGTCGGCAACGCACTCGATCGCCATACCACAGAAGGAGCGGACACCAATGCACTTAAACTTCTTGCAGCGTATTATTTTCCCCAGTCACCGACAACTTAGCAAACGCTAGGTGTGGCGCGCCCCGAGCATGTAATTATTATCGCTTCACAGTTAATGGGATTGTGGCATCCCTAGAGACTTTCACTGGGAGTGAACTCCACGAAGTCAGCCGTGCTGTTTCTGCGCACACAAAGACGGCGGCTGCTTTCTTCTATGCCAAGCTGACCTTCGACGATCGGACCAAGGGACCTCGGTTACCTGGAGTTTCGTTTAGGGCGAGAAGGGAAGAGGGGCCATTAGAGGGGGAGGATCAAAAGAACTCTTCAGGCCTTCCAGAAACTACCGTCTGGGATCGTGCTCACGGTAAAGGTTAGAGTTCCGTTCCTTTTAATTGGAGGAGGACGAAAAAAAAAAGTTTGAAAAGGGGAGAACGTCGCCGTTTCTATGGCAATAAGCCGGCGCGGTTGCCATAGTTACCAAGACAGCGACGATCAGGTGAGTGAGGGAAGAGCTTGCGGTCACTGCGGTCTTGACTGAGACG
>JAZHYW010028476.1:0-11306 GCA_037355805.1 Ixodes ricinus | reverse complement strand
CCTGTATACTTCTCTCTCGTCTTCAATGTTTTGGACGTTGTTTAATATCTTGGAACATAAATTGATTCACCCACATCGCCACAATAATGACGTGCACGTAGATCGAATGCATGAAATCGCTCAAGCAGTCCTCAACACTTTATTGTAAAGCAGAATGTGAACATACAATGGTATACTTATTTCACGTACCTGTTTCACTACTGGTACGCGAAAGACATGCTGACAACGGCGAGGTGACGATTTCACTCTTCGTTAGCGACGGAAACGCTACCATGGCGATTTTGCTGACACGCGGAAATACAAAACCACGGCGATCGTCGTTGGCACTTGGTAACAGGAAACAGAACCGAACGTAGTACTAAAGAAGGCGCGAAGGCACACGACTGCAAAGCCTGCCTCTATGGGACGTAAATACGCCATAACGTCGTTGCGAGTATCAGAAATGGCCACCTAGGCCCAGTGTGTGTAGCATTCCTCGCTCTACTCCTGAACTTCGCTGGCTCTAACTGCTTCATTTGCTCGTTTCACGAAATTAGTGGTAAAACTGTTAATGCAGCAAAGCTGTTCCGTGTGTTTAAACTGGGAACAAAAATTACAGCCTGCCTTCGCTGCCACTGCCGCTGACTCAGCTCAACAGCGTTTATTAAACAACGCGTGCGACGTGCCCGAAAAACGAAAAGGAAAGTATTCGATGAGGAGGGAGGGCGGACTGTCCTCCCGTCTGCCTGGAGAGGGCGACAAACCTCTCGATCCTCCCTTCTTCTCGTCTCCGCTTGGTGGCGCGCCAGGCGGCTGAAGGCGCGTCGTTGTTACCGTTTTTCCTCGTTTTTTTCCCTTATAGAGGTTTGCATGCCACCAGTAATTAAATATTAAATTAAGCTATAAAATGTTTAAATGATTAGGGCTGTGCACCGATTAGCAATTTTAACTATTTAATTGGTGATATGTTGTCAAATTATTAATTGGTTAATTAGTTTATTCGAAGAAACAACGAATTTTAAAATTATTACAAGCATTTAAACACGTGTATATACAATTGGAGAATGTATTTGAAGGAATTCGAATATACAGGATATTTATTTTTATATGACGACAAATGATTTCAAGAAATGACAATGGAAGTAGCGAACCAATTTATTCGGGATAAGATCATCCACCGCGGCGGTCGTCAGGTGGAGAGTGTAATGGCCTGACCACACTAGCGTCAACGGAGCTGCCGGACGGCGCCGCCAGGCGGAACCGCACTTTCGGCGTTGGCCGCCGTTTTGACGGCGTTGGATCTCGCGCTTCCTCGACTGCTCGTAATCGGGCGCGCTCCTCCGCCGGATTTTCCGAGGTTTTCGTCGTCTGTTCTTTGTACTGTTCTTCCGTTTCGAGTCCCATCTTTCGCATACATCAGCGTCGAAATCGCACTCACTGCCAGCATGGCAGGTGTCGATGATGACCTGGTTATCAGAGAGAATGTGAACATCGTAGCCTACTCGTTCATCTTGCAACGTCTCAGCGCTCTTTGAAGCAAGGAGGCGCATGTTTTGGGTACGGCAGAGTTGGCGATACCGCTGCGCTCCTTAGCAATGAGGAAGACGCGCGGAGAATCGTTGCCATGGTATGGCAACGTCACTACCTACGCCGCCTTCCGTTGGCTCCCTTCTTCTCCGGCAACAAACGGCGAGTCCTCTAAAGTTGAAGTTTGGGCTAGTTGGTATTTCATGATTAAAGATTAAAACAGCGCAAGGACACGGACAAGAACAAGAAGGTAGACGAACAAGGCGCTGACTTGCAACTGAAGTTTATTCGTTCTAACAGCGAGTATAAATACTGTATTGTCACAGCAAACAAACATGAATAAAAAGCGTGACCTGGATGCCATGTGCTCACTAGCCATCGCTATGCACTGTCACCGTGTGTCTAGAAAGGAACGTTCCTTATCTGATAAAGATAGTGACGGAGTGCTGACACAGTTTTGCCCCAATCTTCCAATTTGCCGCGCCTCAATGATTTCTCGAGTGAGGCCGGGTTCACACTTGCGAATCGGCGGGCGAATCTGCAAGAATTCGGCCACCCAGCGTAGCGTCCACTGTGCATTGCCGCGGCCGATTCCGCTTCGGCGGCAGCAGACTAGCTGCAAGTGTGAACCAGGCCTGAGTTTGTCTTTATTTTTCCTAATCACTTCACACTTGTCAAAGACGGGAGCGCAGCAGCAGTCTCGGCAGTGCAGGCCAAGGTGATCTGACACAACTCTAAACACGTTATACTTGTGCTCTCGCAGGCGATCATTGAGGCATCGCCTCGTTTGCCCGACGTATCTCCCGCCACACGAGAGGGGAATAGAGTACACTACTCCTCCACACAGTCTACGAATTGGTCCTGGTGTTTTTTGGTGCAACCCTGCTTTTCTTTAGAACAGGAGTTCACTTTTTCTGCACAGCCCAGATAGCTTCTCCGGAGCCGAAAAAACCAGATCAACACCAACCCTACGGCCAACTTTCTTTAGGTTGTGATAAATCTTATGCAGGTAAGGTAAAACAGTTTGTAACCGCGAAAGACTACACCTAAATTCCCATTTTCTCATTTACTGACCGAAACGGCACCTAAAGTTCCATTGGCCGCGACGCGTCATAGATTTCAGTCTAGCTAGCTTCAACATACATTTTGTTATGTGGACTGCTACTAGCACTCATAACTGAAACTGAACTCTTGTAGCATTGTGAAAAGCGCAAGCGGGGTCATACCGCGATATTTTATATTTTGAAGCGACTGAAATAGGCAATAGATTTCTTTATAACCTAGCGACAAAAAATTAGAGGGTGAAGTAGGTTCGAAATTATTCGCGCAGAGAAAGCTGAACAGCGCGCTCGAAGTTGCTACATGCGTGCTGTTTTTTCACTGAGCTGTTTTGTCGTGTGCTGTTCTGTCGGTTCCCATATCGGGCTGCCGGTAGTGTTCACTGTTACGGGGATATAGGCCACCGGTAGGCGATACTGGTAACGTGTATGGAAATACTGGTACCGGTGCAATGATACAGACCGCTTGACTTTAGGATTGCTCGCCGGAAACCTTGTACCGGCATTACCTATATTTATTTACCAGCAATCAGTAAACTCGTGTCGGCGGCCGGTACCTTATACTGTGTGACTTGCATCGGTGTAGCCGAAACCGGTATGTTCATATAGGGGTACCCAGCGAGATTATTCCGGTGGCCATTATTAACCTGTACAGACTAGTGTAAAGTCTTGAAGATGTCTTAAGTAATGTCTGCACTTTTTTAGATGCAAATAAAATTATTTATTTATGACCACTGAATGATTGATGGATATAAAATTTGTCCGATACCACTCTTTCCCTTCATAAGAAATTGAGGCTCTGCTTAGGTATCTTCTGTGATACGTCGCCTCTTTTTTCCCGTTCTTATCTTTTTAGGGACTGACAGCTTCTTCCAGCTTGGTGAGTACATATTGTTTTCTTCCATTTTTCCTCACGGCTGGCACTCGCCATTAATTTTGCTGTTGCGCATTAATTACTCCGGGTCTCAGCCTCGGTCACAATATGACGGCGCGTGTGAACAAAAGGTCTGTGTTTCCTTTCCAGGGGAAATTTCGGCTTGTCCTTTTATTACTAGGCGACTCGCTTAATTTTGTTTTCTTCTTGAGGATTCGTGGCTTGACAGGTGCAGATACCCGAGTCTGTCGTTTGAGGGGACGAAATAACTGTAAACATACTACCATATTTACCGGTGGGATGGTAAAGTTTTCTTACACAAATATTCCGTCGGTTCGTGTTATGCAACAGTGCGACTTACATGCGGTCTTCTTTTTCTAACAAGTGTAGACCTTGTGGTAGTAAGGTGTGAAGATGGGCGAGTAATTTCTGCATGATTAGAGAAATGAGAAACGCTCATAAATAAACCCAGAGACCATTAGGAAAACACAGACAAACACAGCGCTATGAAAAAAAAAACTGAAAATTAGCCGGGGGTTTATATATTCTGATTTTTTTAGTTGACAAGTTTGTTGAAACTGACACGAGCTTGTGCATATTTCGAGATCACAATATATATATGCGGTCATTTTAATGCAGTTTTGTAGCGCCGACTTTGCAAATATAAAAGTGTGACTCACACAAAAGTGAAACTTCTATAAACACTTTTTTGTAAAACACCCATTTCTTGTGGGGCGCCACTTCAACAACTTCTGCACTAAAAGGCAGTAATCTAGTATTTTCAACGACTGTCGCCTTTTATTTAAGTCAAGTACATATAGCTTAACGCCGCACCACGGTCTTCAGTAGAAAAGTATCGTAGTTTCTGATATGTATAATGAACGACCACAGTCATCCAGGGTAAATGACACCTTATTGTTTCGCCAAAGGAGGGCAATTGAATCGGTTTAGCGTACATGACAAAACGGGTGAGAACGAAAGCGTTGGGCACATTAACCTAACACTAGTTTATACTGCCCGACTAAAAAATAAACGTATTAATGACCAATGCGTATTGAAACACTGCTTTACAAAAAAAATGCATTTTTGAGGAACATTTTAAAATTATCTAGTTTTATTAGCGGGATTCACACTTTGAAGTAGTTCCAAACAATCTCCTGCACGTTATGCAAGTAATATAGTCATAAAACAGAAGACATTGTGGGTGCTGTGCGCAACATATATTCAATGAAACGTCGCAAATTGAAAAAAATGAAGTAAAACAGGTGAAAAATAGCGAATCATTCATGTGCCATCTGTCTGGGAAGGTATGCTAGACAAGCATGGCCAAACATCGAAGTGACCTGAGCGTTCTTTGCTGTAAAAAACATGCGTAGAATATACAAAATGGATGTTTTATATTCTACTAGGGTAAAGGGGGCGTACGGGCGCGTACGGATTTTTTAATAAGGAATTCACATTTAATACAAACCACCAAGATTCACAATAAATAAAAAGGTAAATTTGGGGTTGAATGTATTCCAACAGAGCATGAGATCTAGTACAATGGGAAGTTGGAGACGGTATTAACCCTGCGGACGTATGCCGGTTTGAATTTTTAGAAAAACCTTGGGATGAATAAAATCGCTGCTGCAAGAAGCTCACACTTAATTGTTACTCTGTCTTAGTTTAAGAAGTCGAATCCGGCAAAACTTTGGAGATATATCCATCCCTGAAATGACGTTTTTTGTAGTTTCATCATTGTGGATTCACGCTTAGCGGATCCTCTAGATATTTCGAATGGCTAATAATTTTCAAGTTGTATTTATTTAGGATAATGGTGCCGAGCTTAGGCTTTATTACAATTCTGCATGTTCGTCATTAGAAAACACTCAGTTCTAAGTTTCTTGTGTTCACAATTTTCTGTTGCATCTTGACGGCAAGAAAAGTTTCGGCCCCGATTCTTTCCAGCTATTCCCGCTGCTGTTCGATTATTCCCGCTGCTGTTGGATTAGAGGCCATTTAAGCGAGTGGATGGTCTGACTCGTCCTCCAAGATTAAAAAACAATAACCTTGAGATACTTTTGTATCACGCACACGAAGTACGTCAATATGAAAGTTTCCAACATTAGACCAAGAAGAGTTATCTTGGGAACTTTAATCGCTATTACTACGCTAGAACTGGGACTTCTGACCAGTTGATAAAGCGGGCCACTAACAAGTAGAATGCCTGCTAGCCGCCCACAGTGAGTACTCGCAGTGATTGGTGAAATAAAACGGAATTAATGTCCACCGGCGATCATATTGTAAATTAGGATCTAAAAGGTAAAATATAAATGAATGAAACGTTGACAGAAGTTATCCTGAGACAAGGAAGGAAAAGAAAGACACATAAGGAACCGGGACCACACACAGCGTCTCCGACCACCGCTGTCAAAATATAAATTTAGAAGTGTTAATGTAAGAAATATACGCTTTTTTAGTTCTTCATTTTATTCCACAAGCGAAAATATTCTATGGTCTACATCCTCAGCATTTCCATTCGCTCCAGCACGTGAAGCGAAAAACAAGTGCTGGAGAACCCAGGGATATTGCGTACAATCCCCACCCCTGCCCGTTTCGCTCTGGATAGGCATCGTACTGGCGTGCGGTCGTGTATCACTAGTGCGTGGTTCACGTCAAAGACCCCAGGCTAGCGGTTGTACTGCACTGGCTAAATTGCTCATCTAGAGCTGAGACACCAGACGCCCATTCAGGCTCACTAACTTCCGACTGTAGAAACATTACATCAACATTATTATTATTATTATTATTATTATTATTATTATTATTATTATTATTATTATTATTTTTATTATTATTATTTATGTATCGCGTATTGGTTGGTTCCGACCTCCCTCACAAAGCAAACAAAACAAAAGAAGGAACGTGCATTTTGATTTTAAATTTTGAAGGCTTGATTTTAATATAATATTGTTTTTAAAGATGGTGCAATCATTTGTAAACATTCGTGCGTGCATTGACACTGAAGTCGGAGGCCAAAGAAAGCATAATGAAAACCCGATGAAAAGAAATGTAGAACATTTATTCTTCGCATTACGCTTCGCAGTGATATCCTAAAAAAATGTACGTCAGGCAGCCTTGCACGCGTTACTACAAAAAGGCAACCGATTACAATTAAAATTGTTTTATTGAAAAATGTAACTGATTACAGCAACCAATTAAGTACTACATCACAAAATTATTTGAAAAATTAACAGAAAATAATTGATCAGATTTCACGTTATTTTTTAACTTTTTATTACGAAATTAAAAATGCATACATATGTTCAATGTGGTTACACTTCCTGTCTTTTTGTAATTCACACCTTGTTAAGCTTCCACAGCTGTTGTTCGATCTTCTCGTCAGTCATCTTCCCACGTTTCCTGCTGAAGATATCTGCCGCGGCGCTGAAGACACTCTTGACGGATGCGCTTGAGTGAAGAGTGGTGTTGTAGCGCACAAAGAGTAGGAGTTCATGGTTGCGCAGTGATTCCACGGACGCTTCCAAGTCCTCTAGGAAGCGAAGCGATTCACTGTTGGGACCGCCCGTTGAAAGCGTTTCAGTCAAAACATCACTGAGCGCGTTGATATTCGAATCTTTCTGGTACCTTGGTATCTTTTTTATAAGTTTTAGGGGTGAAAAAAGGTGTTTAACGCTGGTGCAACATAGACGAGTGACGCACAGCCGGACAGAGCATTTTTTACGTAAACAAACTCAATTCAATATATTTACCTCTTTCGGAGAAAAAATGTATTACTTGTATTTGGTTACAGAAAACTAGTAACTGAATTACAGCGAACGTTACCACAGAAAAAAGATGTAATTGAAGCATCAAGAGGTTAGGATAAAATGTAATTGGTTACAAGTAATCATTTACTTGTAACTCGCTGCGTACAAGTCTGATACCAGGCCCAATGCCTCAACAAAAACAAATGTGTCCTAGCTCAAGTATTACCGGTCCTTCTCTATTCATAAATAGAAGTGATTCAATCTTCGTGTGCTCTGAGGCAAAGCAGATGCGTACTCCTTATTCGTCATTACTCCTAATCTATATCAATTTCTTTATATTATGGAACATATTGCACGGATATTAACTGTAACTTATTGTTTTCTTAAAGGTTTTTGCACTTAGTGCGCAAAAGCGTTAACTTCGAAAACGCGTAGCGCCATCGGAACATCACTTATATGAAGAATTAATAAATTTAGAATGAAACCGTTCATCATACATCCTGTCCTAAATTTCTACGAGCACCAGCTGGATCTTATAACGGCCGTTAGTAATCCTGGCTAATGGCCCAAACTCTTAACGACGCTGTTCTCCCATAAGCTTTCGTGAGAGGCGGCCGAGCGTAGAGCCCGCCAGGTCTATTAACGCCTTGAATGGTGAGCGGGTTACGTTAGAACTTCGCCCGTTTGATCGCAGAAAGCCTGGGCGCTACTCAATCTAAGTTAACCTTATGCCAGTAATTCTCCATGTCATTGGATTATTAGGCATTATTAAAGTGGAATAAATAAAGTAAAAGAAAACAGAAGACAAGTGATGTACACACACCCCGCAATCTGCGTGTGTACTTCAACTTGTCTTCCGTGTCCTGGGCTATTTTGTTTTCACTTTAATAATGCTCTATTAACTAGCCCAAATTTACTCCTTATTAAGCATCAATAGTTAGCGGCAGAAGGATAAAATTCTCCTTTTTAATATATTATTAGCACTACGGAATTGCCTTTAACCTTTTTATTTGCTGCTGAATACGTTTAGGAGTTTGGTTATGCCTTGCCAAAAAAAAAAGAATTTATGCTTGTTCTTGATTGGAATCCGGATGATACTTTCCTTAGTCGTGAAAATGGGTTGTTATATTGTTGCGATATTTTCTGCATTCAGTGATGTGTGTAGTGCTGCTGTGCGCAATTGGCTTTATGGTTATTTTAGTGCGCATGGCTATCAAGTTCAGAAAACAAACTAGAAAAAAATACCCCCCCCCACAAAAAAAAAGGAAAAAAAATCCGCATAACCTTTTTTTTTATTTAGAAATGTTGAGTACATTATTGTTGTGTGCTCTTTGAGCATATCTGACAGTTGATTTGCGGTAAAACATGTATCCGAGTAGTATCACAAGGAAATATGGCATTGTAAAATATAATGAAGTGCATATTGGTAACAAGCGAAAGCAGCGCAAAAAAGACACATGGACAAGGTGACGAAAGACACCAAAACAGGGCTTTCTCATCTTGAATTTAGTGCATGTTTCACACATGATTGCGTATGTGAATTAAAGAAGATGAGAAAGAAAACGCAGTCGTGAGTGAGCACCGTTTTTGTGTCTTTCGTCTCATTTTCCTTGTGTCGTTTCTGTGCTGTTTTACTGTTACTGGTAATATCTTTTTTTAAGTTTCTCCTTCTGTAATGATTTTTTAGGTGCTAAGAGATATTTCTGAGGACAACTTTACAGCATTAAAATAATTTATTTCACCGGCCTCCTCAACAAAATAAAACTCAGCAAACTCTGCGTACCGTGGTTATCGTGTGCAGAATATGTTGCTAAAACGTTATGGAGCGTTCACCTCCAATGCATGTTAGCGTTAAGCTTTTTATAGGGCCTAATAGCTCTTTCTACGAGCAAAGAGCACAGTTGATTCAAACAAATTGTTTTTTTTTAAATTTAGGCCCTGAAGCCAGCAGATAAGAACTTGTTATTCTTATGCCAGAGTTCGGTATCTTGACCCTAAATCCCAAAGCAGCTTCCAGATTTAGGCTCCTCTTCCAAGATATTTAGTTGACACTTGGTTTCTGTGTTGCTCCGTTCCCAAGCAAATGCCAGAATAAGGCCTCACTTCTGGCTCTTTTTGTGTCACCTTGCGTCTTTCGCTAATGCATGGCACTTTCAGTTATGTGGTGCACAAGATAAAGTCAAACCGTAAATTTCCTTTTGCTATCTATGAAGAAAAACTAGAATGTTTGCACTAACCAACGGTTTGTACGAACAAAATATTAGGCCCATATCATGTACCTAAGGTAGGCAAGGTTGAGCCAAGATGGGTATTTCACTGGCGTGTTGTTTGGGCGTGAACTTATTATGGCATGCTCCAGCCGAAGTATCACAGCCTTAAAATGGTTGACTGAACAAGCCAAAAGTAGGAAAGAAGTTCGTTGTGTAGGCTTCCAGAACATTTGTCATTGACCCTGTACCACGAGCAAAGTGTTAGGGGTTGTCCCAGATCAAACCCTGTTTTGAGGAACGACCAACCTTTTCTCGGCGTGATCTGAAAGGAGGTCGCCGAGGCGACTGATGTAATGCTCTTTTTGAACGTATTCCCCGATTAAAGGGATGTTGAAGCAAACATTTCAGTGTCCATAATAAGTGGCACACTATCTTTCCTTGAGTCAGCAGCCGCCGGTGTGCGCGAGCACACACAATGAAATTGACGTCATCATATCCCCCATTCACGGTTAATAAGCTTGAATAAGGGATATGATGACGTCAAT
This sequence comes from Ixodes ricinus, assembly GCA_037355805.1. Classification (NCBI taxonomy): domain Eukaryota; kingdom Metazoa; phylum Arthropoda; class Arachnida; order Ixodida; family Ixodidae; genus Ixodes; species Ixodes ricinus. Next base: position 1,361 of record JAZHYW010028476.1, on the reverse strand, counting down.
TTCGTTGCGTGTGCTCGAGCGCAACGGCGGCTGCTGACTCATGGAAAATAGTGCGCCACTTTTTATAGACAATAAAATGTTTGGTTCAACATCCCTTTAAGTCCACGCACTTCACCCAACAATGCCCACGTTCTTGAGTACTCGTGAAAAATAAATCGGAATATGGGGCCTCAAGGAAAACAGGCTATGGCGTCAAAGACGTCATCAATAATGAGAAAGTGAAAGTCAGATAATATTGTTTTTATTATGAAGAAGAGCTGCAAGTTCGATAGGGCCAAATCAGGCAATATCTTGAATGTTTCACCACTGCAAAGCAGCAGTAGTGGACAGCAGCCATCACCACAGCCGCAAGGTGCGAGGGCGCATTTTTGGGATTAAACATGACCCGCTTCTTGAGCATGTTTCACCTGATTTGTCTCGGGAAATTCCTGCTCAATACAAAACAAATAATGCCAATTGTATGTTAGTATTTTTGAACGAAACTTTCCGTCCGTCCCCATACCTCTAAAATTGCTTCTCTGTGAGACCCTCGTTTATTCCTAACTAGATGACTCCTCTTCAATAGGGAACCCCGGTGCTGAAATATTAACATATGTAGTTAAAGCAAATAAAATATATATGTTCTCCTCACACTTCCTAACTATCATCAGGATGCCAGAGTGACATCTATGAAATCTAGTGAGAACCTACCTAACCTTGCATTACTTTTCTTCGCTTAGCAGGCGAGCGAGCTGGGCAGCGCTGGCTCTGGACGCGGGTGAAAGCAGGCGGTGAACGTGCAATGTGCACAGGCAAGCATGCGCGTGCTGGGCTGGGAAACTCGCACGCTGAGCTGTAAATATTTAAATATTGGAATGATGTATAGATGATTGATATGTTTTGATCAATCTTGAGTTCCCTTTTTTTTATTGTTGTCCATTCTATACTCATTTGACTCTTAGAGGGATACGGAAACAAAATGACGTGAGCGCGAGGTCTCTACCCGTCGCTTCAAGATCGGCCAGCGGGAGCTGCAAGCGTTTCGCGCTCGTAACGTCGATAGTTCATGCACGGCCAAGGGTACTGTAGATGCGAGCCTTGCCGCTTGGTGGCGTCAACGCGTGACAATCTCGCCTAGTAGTAATCTCCGAACGCAGTACGCCCTATGGCCTGTAAATAGCTTGCCCATAACGACATTCGCGACCCATGCCGGTATTTTATGTTCCACGAGCGTTCGGATCACTGTGTTGGTTTCACACTGCAGAGGTAGAGGGAGCCAGCAAGCAGAAATTACTAAAACTCCTCTATCCTGGGAAAAGTGGCGCCATTCATTGCTGTGGAAATGCTCCAGGCACGTGCCGCGCGCCACTTCTGGAAAATTC
>JAZHYW010028475.1:0-28060 GCA_037355805.1 Ixodes ricinus | reverse complement strand
GTCCAACGGTCGACCCGAGATAAACAAGGAAGGCTCACACGAGTCCGATGCTTCTTGAATTGTGGTTCACGCAGCTACCCCAATTGCGCTTGTAGCAAGCAATAAGCCTACGTTGAGTTCACTTTAGTGGGAACAGTACAACGAGGCATTAGGAAGTTTTAGCGAGTCGTTTCTCGGAGCACACGGTTCTGAAAATCACGAACGGTGCAGTTGGCCCGTTCTGTGAAACCGTACGAAGAAATTCGATATATTTTAGCGAATCGTGAAACTGGCGCAACCGTGGAAACGATGATGATGATTGTGTTTGACCGGTGGCGCCATCTTCTAGTAAACATGTGAAACATTCTGATGATTGTGTTTGACCGGTGGCGACATCTTCTGTTAAACATGTGAAACATTCTGCAACGTGTAAATCCGTGGCGGCTCGTGTTTCCGGCGTACGGCTGATGTAAACAAGACACCCGACGTAACATTTGCCGGTCGGAATTTTCAAGAACTGTGAAGCTAGATAGAGTAAAAGTATCTGAACTACCGTAAAGGTATCTGGTGTGTCTCCGTCATCTTGAACTTGAACGATCGTTCACGCTGAGTGCCAGTCGAACCAAATCTATTTCGTCTGCTCGCGGTCACCGCAGCAGCTAGTCTGCCCGCAGATCGCAAAAATTTACTCAGCATGCGTAGTTTACAGCATTCACGATCGCTTACCATTGTGAGCAGTCCTCAAAATGATTTGGTTCAACCTCTCAAATGAAGCAGACTGCTGTCCTAAGCCTAACACTTGGCTGGGTCGGCGAGGTCAGTCGCCGAACCGACCGGCATCTTTTTTTTTTTTACCCGAGTCGTGAACGGTGCTGGCTGCGTTGCGGTGACGACTCCAGCGGCCGGAATGGGAGAAACGAACAAGAAGAGCCTCCGACGCTCCGAACGATTCGTATAACTGGCATTTTGGATTAATTCACTTTAATTAAATTAGCTTTAAACCATTAAATGGTTTTAATTGCCACAGTTTGTAAAGACGAGATAGCATCTGAATAATTGGACACTCTGAAAAGAATAACGGTCTTGTCAGCATATTGAAATAAAGATGTTGGTACCAGGTCATTAAAATAAATGTAGATAATATATAGACTTCAAACGAAGCTGGGGAACACAAGCTTCGAATAAAGAACAGTGCGCGTTGACACCCTTCATATGAAGCACATTGACGAATATCCTGTGAAAGTGTTTTCTTCAGAAGCAGTTGAAAGAATATCTTTAAAGCTTAACCTTAAAAGTTTAGATACCCAAAATACGGTGGAAAAACACTCTCAGACACCTTGCGGACGCCACAAGAACAGTGCGCAAGCAGCTTGCTCCGTTCAAAGGCTAAACTGCTCATGTAAGAAAAGTTTTCGAGGAGCATTGGGAATTGTATCTCGGCCTTGTGTTAATCCGTACCAGATAAAGAGTTTGGTGTTTATCTAACAAGTTATTCAAAGTTAGCCACAGATATTCAGCAAAACAAGGTAGAATGAAAATAGGTCGATAATTTTCTACGTCTTTTCGCGTGCCTCCCTGGGTAGCAGTAGAATTTGCCGCCTTCATTGCTAACAGAACGCCACAATTAAATGTAACGTGACTAAAAGTTGAAAAATAACATCTATAATTCACCTTCGAAAATATCTGCGCTAGTCATTAACTGTAATACCGTGTCCGTACTTGGAAAACTTCTTGGGCTTAAGGTTAAAAAGGATTCAACTTCAGCTATTCTTCTGAGAGAAGAGGAAGAGAAGCCGAGTATAAAAACATTACTGTTTAAAATACATGGATATAGGTGGTGTCCTCCAATACCTAACACTCACAAGAAATAAATTGTTAAAATCATTAGAAATACTCAGCTCAATCAGTGCGGAAATTGCGAGAGAATGTAGCTATCATGTGTAGCGCAATTCTTAGTACCATGGAAATTGTTGATGAGTGACCAAGATTTATTTTTCGCATGTCAGAAATAGCGTCCTTAAATTATTTCGGAAATGCATGCGTTTTGCCTCGCTGAATCATGGCATCAACCTTGTTTCTATACTTCTGTAAATTTCAACTCGTAGCATAGTCTTACCGGGGAGCGTTTCGACTGAACCCACAGGACGTATTTTTCTTTGATGGCTGCCAATATTTCTGTTTGACATCCATTTTTGGTCTTTTTTACGTTGCTCAATTTTTACAATGCGTGTAGCCACCTTCTTAAGAGGTTAGACTGAGCTGCCAACTGTTCATAACAGTCATCTGGCGATAGTTAGAAGGAAAGTATTCCAATCACGCTTCTCTACAAGTTTATCGAAGTCTCTGGGATCGACTATTGAAAAGTCCTTCTCAGCGCCAACGCAAGTCAACGGTTTAGATATCTGTAATAATAAACAACAAACAAAAATAACGTTCAGCTATGTTTAGCTGCATGATTGCAGACTGAGTTAGTACGTTCCGAGCTTGCACGCTTATATGATGAATGCTAGACACCTCAAGCTGGTCAGATGCACATTCCTCCCGTATCGATCTCTGAATTGTTGCTTCTAGGCCCCATTTAGACACAACACTAAGGTAGTACGCGACTACAGTCAGTGTGGGACGAAGTAAGTCAATGCTAATATTGCCAATTACACATACAAGCTCTTCAGATGAGATGGCAGAAAAGTTGCTCCAAACGTTATTCTCGGGGTCGGCCGATGATCCTGAGCGCATCGATGGCGAAGAGGCAGGCAACTTAACAATTAAAAGTAAATTTATTAAGTACGTACCATGATACGTTTGACTGAGGTTCCAAACGCTCGTAGCGTCGGCCGTATGCGGACTTAGAGTTGAAATGAAGTTTAGCCGTCCAACTGCTTTCCGTGGAAAAGTGGCCACGTTCGTAGTATTCTTAATGTCAGCATGCTAAGGTTGGGATTTGGATCCTAGACTAAGCTGGATTATGAATAGTAAAATAAGTTTGCCAGACGAAAGTACCGAAAACAGCAGGTGGTCACCAAGAAATCGCCAACGGCATTTCCCGGCGACCAATCGCGAATCAAGGTATCGGTGTGAGCAGAGTTTGATTTATACTTATTAATACGGCTGGGTACTTGATACATTAACCAAACAACTAATCGATTAATACTTTAATCGCGATTATTTCTTAACCGGTTAATAAATTAAATTTTGACAAACAAAATATTGCAGAGCCCATCCACTTCACGTGAAGATGGAGGACCGGCGAAGCTGTTATCTTTACGACAAAAGCTACTAGTTTCCGCTTGGCATCGGCGGCCCGATCTTCGTCGGTCATTTTCACCCGGCGACGACGTTCACATTCCGCTCCTGTTGCCGCTGACGCTCTAGACGGGCACGTTCTTCGTCGGTGAGTGGAGGATCAATCGAAGCCGATGGACCCACACCATCGGCCGCACCACGTCGGGCCGCTGCGCGTTCGGCTTCTCGACGCTTTCGCACACATTCGCGCTGTTGAGCGCGCCGGCGATCCCTTGTAGGCGCGCTCTTCCTCTTCAGAGCGAACAACGCACGGCCTACCCATGGCGAGTCCAAACGGCAACTGATAACGTCGCTAGGAAATAGCTACGTCAAGAGACAAAGGAACACAGCCATTGGTTGGTAGCTATTTTAGGTTTTACAGCGACGTTACGGCGAATTGCTGTAGTGATTGAATAAAGACACATACATACATAAAGGCGATGAGATCTTTCAATACACGACGTTGTAAGTTCTAAACCAAATTTTCGAGGCACATCTCGAGGACCGTTTTTTTTTTCGATTGAGCCCAAGTCTTTTTATCAGCATCGCGGAAGCGAAAGAAAAGAAGGTTAGATCGGCGCGTTCTGCCCTCAGCCTCGTCACAGCGCACTCTTAGCTGAGGTAAGTCGGTGACCGTAGATGATAACAAGGTATCAGGACCTCACTATCTAATAACGCCAAGGAAGGCTGACTCACGCGGGTTGCCCCTTCTTTATTTATACTTGCCACGACCAATCGAAATGAAGGAGCGCCGTTTAAACGGGAGTTTTTTGTTAACATCCACGGACACATTTTTTCCAGATCCTAACACATAACAGCTTCGCTGTAAAATGTAAAAATTAAACGTTTTTACCACGCTGACGTGGACGAGTACACCTGTACGAAGGCAACATTCAGGTGAAAATTTGACTTAAAGTAAACTGTGGGGACAAGATTTGTAACTCCAAACATATAGAGAAGGTTATACGTGTCCCAGCCATCCACTCTCAGTGCCATGCGAGAGTCCGTTTAGCGCATCAGACACTATTGTGAGCAATCAAAGGAGCTCGCTATTTCCGAGATTATAACGTACGTACCTCTTTGCCTCTGCGGCTGAAGTAATTATTTGTAAGAGTGGGTGTTTTTTTACTGCTCTCAACAACACATCAAAGCCTCTCAGTGCTGCCTTTCGACAATAGTGAGTGGAAAAGGCAAAATAAAGAGGTTTTATCAATCAATCAGCTACGCATCAATGTTGATTTAAAGTCGGAAGTTGTATCTTGTTTCGTTTGTAACATATTCAGCAAAAGTCAAGAACTATAATTTTTACTTTTTTATAATGTGCGTGGTAATGAACGAAACCGAATAATCGATTCATTATTCATCTAAAGGGTGGCGATTAATTTAGTTAAAAGTTTTAATCGACGCAAAGCTCGACTTAAAACACGGACACAGAGCGCCATAACGCTGTCACCCGATTCGGCAACAACATCGCAAACGCAGCTCAACCGTCAGCGAGAATGTGCCATGAACAAAGCCCGTGTGAAGAGCCGGATGACTGCTTTACACGGAAAGCCCATGTAAAGAACCAGATGATGCTGCAATTCAGTGCGGTCCTACCACGACCCCCATCGTTGTATGGTTGGTAAACGCACGGATTTGGCTTTCCGTCTGCTATTCCCGCCGTGTGACAAGTAGCGTTTTCGCAACAAAGTTTGTTGTTCTCGTGATTTTGTGTCGGTGTGCATACGGCAGAAAGTCACTTTGCCTGCTCTAATGTTCTTGCTCTCGATTGAGCGAACATGCGCGTAAGCGACGCTTTGAGTGCAGGTGCCTCTAGGAACTTTGTACTGCTAACGGTCTGAACGCGCTTGCATGAACTGTCGGAAAACTGGTCTTAGAGTTCAATGACGTATCAGAGGTAGATTAAATTAAAATGGGGAATTACAACGCGTCTAATACGTGTACGATCACATGTTATATTCCGTGTCATGATAACTTGGCGAACTGTGGAGCTATACGGTCCCTGCAACTCATTAAGAGCGTCGGAGCAAGGCACGTGACACCACGCCACGGGGACGTTTGTGTCACTGCGCTAAATGCGAGTCCCGGAGGAACCGGCTATCGTCTGCTGGCCAAACGTCCTTTGCTGCGAAAGCGAACTTCGGATGGACGTCCACCACCGCAACATTGCCTGCCCGCTAGAATAGCGAGCTCTTCGAAAACAGTTCATGAGAGAACCATACGCTCAATTTACCCGCGAATCTGTTGCAGGTGCTAACGCCCGGGCGATATTTCGAGCGTAAGCGGTCGATTACAGGGCAACGATCGTTCAAACATCGTTCAAAAGCAGCGTTGGTCTCGGAAAAGGGTTGATCCGAATTAAGTATCGTTGAAGAGTAACACGTCTTCGTCTTTCCTCCGTGTCGTGTTGCATAGTGTCGACAGAGATGCAATCGCGCGACTTCGATTGCCGTTAAACAAAAAAAGGTGCCTAGACCTACTTTTAGTCGCGGACGGCGCTGTTGCTGGAGCGGTAACGAGGTTTTCGTGGCCTCGACCATGCAGTGTCTGTCCCGTGCCTCGCTCCCGACGCCCTCATAGTGTCGCGGGGCCGCAGCCTTCGCAGTTCGCCAAGTTATCCTGAAACGGAGTAGGGACCTACGCACCCTTAGCCGTTCCTCTTGCGGGTTTAGTAGCGCGCAGCTACCGCAGGAGATTCGCTCACCAGCTTTCTCGAGCGGATTAAATCTTCACATCTCCCGGTAGTCTGAACACGAAGCCGTAAAAGCAGGTTCGAAAGCACATGACGAGGGTCGATGCGCTTACCAGTGTGGTACCAGCCATCAGGGTCTACTGCGTTCCTCGTGGCTTCAGGCTTGTTAAGGTAATGAAGCATAATCTGGGGTCCTCGAACCAAGATCTCTCCGTTGCGGTCGACACCCAGGGGCTTGTCTGTGTCCATATCGAGAACCTGGAATTGCAGTTAGAAAAGGGAGCTCAGGCGGTTTTGGGGCTATACGCAAACTGAGACATATTTTCAGCACATCCAGGCTTTCATTTTTCCGGCACGCTTTTATTTTCTCTAAACTCAAAATGGGTTTTGATGAAACGGCAGATGAACGTCACGCCAAAACTAATATTCAAATTTTTCCATGCTCCCGAATGGGGTGACGTCATAGTTTGTAGAACTTGCAAATCAAGCAAGTAGTCTTAAAAAAAACGCAATATTTTGCAGGGCTTTTTGTTTCTTTCTTTTGCTGCAGTAAGTTTTTTCAGTACATTTCGCATGATCAAACTTCTCGTAACTCGTCGGGAATAAGCTGTAAACCCCCTCTTTTTTTTATTGCATCTGACATCACGGTTTCAGTGTTGCCAGTGGAGCCTCGTAGCCGCACAGACCAAATATAATAATAATAATAATAATCAGTTTATTTCCATTATCACCTAACGGTGGAGCCAAAAAAATGAAGCCCGCTACGACGGCTTCACGAGTTCTCGCCCAAGCACAGTACATTCTGCAGAAGCGTCGGATAATAGCAATATCCAAACAAAGTCGTGCATAATCACAATGTATACGAAAAAAGCAAGAAAATAGAGAACGTCACTGAGCACCATATTAGCGGACATTCGTAAATCAACACAAAACATACGTTTAAACTAAGGAAAAAGTTCAATGCCTTCCCGAAAAGTAAATTATGCGACCTGTAAGTTGTGTTACTTAGTTCAGATGTGTCTACTCAATGCGTATACGCCAACGCGGCACCCACGTATCCAGCATTCTCTATGTTGCCCGGGTAATTTAGCCAAAGGTCTATCTCAGTCTTCTGAGTCGAGCTCCTTCAAAAGTCAAACGACATGACTGTGAGAAAACTCTTGAGTCAGGACTAAAATATTAACGTGGGCTAGTCGGTTTAACATAAATGATTCGAAAAAGCGCAAGGACAGACACGGACATGAAGTAGACAGGACAGCGCTACATCGATAACCGGGGTTTTAATAGGAAATAAAGAAGAGAAGAAAGCAGCTAAAAATAAATTCTACGGAAGATTAGAAGGACTGAAAGTAAATTAGAAAAATTGAAGAAATATGAGAATCAATCGTAGCAATTGTGGATAAAATTAACTATGAAGAAATAAATAAAAAATGAAAAAATGAAAAATATTAATAAAGACTTTAAAAATAATTTTAACATTATTGCATACATAGACTTTAGCGATGAAGTTTTGGAGATTAAATCGCTGCCCTAACTGAAAACCTTTTGGCACCTGCTATGGGGTGGTAGTAGGTATAGATAGTTCTTCGTCTCGATAAGGACACAGAAGGTTCACTCGACACAGACTTCAACACACGCCTTGATTGTCTGCGCCTCGTGAAGCTCCTCTTTGATCTTTTCCACGGCAGCACGTCCGAGGACTTCTCGCCTTTTGAAAATCCGGTTGGCAGTTGCAGTCACGGACGGGCATTGCGAGATGTCCTGCCGGTGAGGAGTTAAGAGATGTTGCAGGTTGTCAGCAGTCTGGTAGTCACATAACAACCGGCCAGATTGTCCCACATAAACTTTCCCGGCAGGTGAATGGTAATTTTGCATACTATACCGCTGCGACATGGTATATATTTATTCTTGTGCTTTACTTTATCTCTCTTCTCTCTTTATTTTTTCTATTAAAACCCCAGTTGTAGAGTATAGCGCTGTCCTGTCTACTTCACGTCCGTGTCTGTCCTTTGTGCTTTTCAAATCATTATCTTGAGTCAGGATTTTGTCTTTGGGCTAGTTGAGCCCCCTGGCAATCTTGAACATGATCTATGTGTGCAATACTGCTTTCTAAGGGCAAAAACTCCACTTAGACAGCACTTTCCTTCTGTCATTTTCTCTCGGCTCAGGCCCCTATTACTGCTATGGTCTCTGATCGTCCCGGCACGGCACGGGTGAATGATGCATCAGGAGGACATCGGAAACGGAGAACAACGTTACGTGCGGGACGACTTCTCTGAATATTACAGATACCTGGGCACGCGAGTGTTGCAGGATGACATTAATTTAAAGGGCCGAGTGGGCAGTCGCAAGACGAGAGAACACAAGTGCCGTTGTCGTCGCGGCGTCGCAACGTGTAGCATGTGTAACGATGTAGTTTCCGTAGATTGATCAAGCTGAGTGGCGATCTACAGCTCCAGGTGGCTGTTATATTCAGGGCCACTGCTGGGTCATCGCCGTTCATGATCGCGGAAGACAAGATAATGACACTTTTCTCTGCCAGTAGAATCGAAACAAGTGGGAGGGAGAGGGGGACAGAGGGGGCGTTCGCCCTCAGGCATTTATGACGTTCTTGCTAAACAATTGAGAAAGCCCCTGCCCGTCTCTGCCTTCGCCCCATCATCTTTGGAGCAACGATAACCCTGTATGATGCCATCAGGTAAAAGCGAGGGACCATTAAAGACGCGCAGTGCACACAACGTAGAGATGTGTCTCAGCACCGTATACCAGCAGAGCACCAGTCACTTCGTTTGTTTTGTCTTTACTCTTATATAAACGCAGTGCGAACGTATCATATATTGAGATGACAAACGGAATGCGCAATCCAACTGAAATCGGCTCATATTCAACTTTATACGGATGCCAAATCATATAAACCAAGCCGCAGCAAGGCGTCTTACAGTAACTCATTAAAGCTACAATAAACTTTGGGCTACATGCGTGCCATTGTCAAGGGTGCAACACAACCATTTCAGCTCAAACTCGTGCAGCTAAAGAATCAGAGACAGATTAAGAGCAATTAGCGAAATAATGGTACTCAGCTCACCTGCGTACTTCGCAGTGGTAATGGATAGCCCACCTCTTGATGTCCCTGCCAGTGTCGATGTCATCGTCACCATGCCACTCGACTCCAGTCATGCCGTACACTGAAGAAAAAAACACCCGCGAGCGGGTCATGAGCCCATCACACACTAGGAATATTACACCCTTAAGAGTGTAAAATGCATTTTCGTGAGATACGCCCATGGCTACGCCATTTCCGGTACCGTGATTTTGAGTGATACACCTATTTTCATCGTAAAGCAGGGTGCTGTTGCATGGCTACACCTTTCACTGAAGGGTGTGAAAAGTGCGTGAAAAAACGTGCTACAGTATTCGCCTCGAAATCGAACCGATTACGCCGCCGTGGCGTCCAAACTCGTGAACATTCATAAGTATAAATACCGCAGCGGCGTTTGCTGTAGGTGCACGTTGAGAAGCATAGATTTCTACGATGAAAGCTTCTTCCGGCTGAGCTGCACTCGTCTTTATTAAACAGTTTTACAGCGGCAGCTCTTAGTTCCCCGCCCCGCGAGTTCCGCAACGGCGTGAGCGCAAAGAAACTTGTTAACACGGAGGTTCGGGCGAGTTGGTTGCTCATGTTGTACAGGGGCAACGTATTTATAAACTCATGATGTGTGTGTGTGTGTGGGGGGGGGGGTACGCGATTTAGATACCTCCAAAGTTATAGGAGTGTCTCCCTATGTCAACAATTATTTAATCGTTCTAGCTTCCGATGACCGCAACTCTACCAGCATGCATGATTGCCGACGCCCTCGACAGTTTTGAAGTCTGCATGGGCCCTCGAAAATCACTCACGAACTTCCAAACGAACGCTCTCTAAGATTCTTGGATCTTCGACTATTCATGCTACCCCACCTTTATGCTGGCCCTATGATTCGTGGAGAAAACGCTATTACCTTGGAGTCGTGCATTCAAAACGAGCTAAGAGTGAGTACAGTGTATGCCTCGAAAGCCACTTACGAAATCCTGCCGCGTTCATCCCACCGAGCTTTAACAAGTCTCTCGACTAAAACGCAGGATATCCAATCTCGCTATTAATATCAGTGGCCGGAAAGCTTATCAACTAAAGCAGGCAAGACGTTTGCACTCAACAAAAGCAGAGACAGAACAAAGAAATCCATCATTGTGCCTTATAGATTCATAATTTTTCTCACGGACTAAAGAGAAATAGCTAACGAGTAAACTTGGAAGCGCACCTTTCAGCTCCAAACAAACTTCGCAAGCCAGTAAAAGAGTAAATACCCCCCCCCCCTTTCCAATTACAACTGTCGGCTGCAAAAAGAACGCATAACAACAACTTTGTACCCTTGTACAGAAAAGGTGGTGAAGGTGGTGTATTCCCTTACCCTCTGTTGTGGAAAAGTCTACATAGGTCAGACCGAAGGTGCCTCAACGATCGCCTTCGTGAGCATAAGAACACTTCCACCAACAAGGCTCCGGACATTTAGGTATTCACTGTCGAGACTTTGGCTGATCAGTACTGCTGAGTAACTGTGCCGTGCTTTGCAAGCACCACTACAAGCTAACAAGAGAGAACTCATTGAGGCAGAGAATTTCAAAACATAATGATAGATGTCTTAGTACCCGTCTTAGCTTATCGCTAAAAGAACTAGACTGCCTATTTTGAGAACATAATAACACTTCACGACAGGGACGAGAGTAGGAACGAGACAACACAATGCGCTAACTTCGTTCCTACTCTCGTTCCTGTCGTAAGCTCATCTATGTTCTCAAAGTTTCAGTACCAACTCGCCCGAGAATCCGCATTACTAGACTACCTAGCCTTACATTAATTTCAATTTTAGTTTGTTTACGGTTTAGCTTCCTAGCTGAGAAAAAAATGACCACTATTTTCACTGGCCTTAGTCCATAATACAAAAAGAAGACAAAGAAAAAAGTGTCAATATGCTCAGGGAGTTGGAGTCAGCGCTGCTGGGTAAGTGTGTCTTTTTTTTGTGTGTGTGGGTGTGGGTGTGTGTGTGTGTGTGTGGATTTCAGTGACTGTTTTGGGGGGCGCTTCTGTTCCCCTGTACATCGTAAAAGAAATTAAACGGAAGTTTCTCCTCTAAAATTGGCGGGAAAATAAATGTCACGTGACCCGCAGTCACGGGACCTGGGCAGACAAGCGTGAGGCTCCCCGCTAAATGTAACTGAAAAATTAACGTCACGTGACCTTTGCCCTAATTCAGTATCCTAGCTAAGTTTTCCGGGAAAATTAAGGTTACTTAACGTGACGTCACAAGACCTACAGAAGAATTCAGCTTTTCTGCTAAGTTTAGCGGAAGAATTTACGTCACTTGTCCTATTCACCAATTCAGTTTCCCCACTAAATTTAGCGGAAAAATTTACTTCGCTTGACCTAAGCACCGATTCAGTTTCCCCGATAAGTTTCGCGGGAAAATTAGTGTCACGTTACCTGATGTCACGGTACCTACAGACGAATTCACGTTTCCCGTTATATTTTGCGGCAAATTGACGTCACGTGACCTATGCACCAATTCAGTTTCCCCGACTAAATTTGCGGGAAAAACACATCACGACCTTAAAATAATTTATTCATCAAAAACGTATCGACGCTAAATCAACGCAACGTCATTTCCAGATTAGATCAAAGCATGACGTACGATAGGCTGCTATGTCACTCTAACGTTATCGTCTTTTCGTCGAATCAGTAGCACAGCTGCCGCTGTCTGAACGCATCACGTCGTGTGATCGTTGCGCAACTTTTGTTTTTATTGCTCTCTTTTGCTGGGAGAGTTGAATTGTATTGCTTCACATGCGCGGAAATTCAGCAAAGCGAGAAATATCATGTCGGATGTTTTTGTAGCCATAATGCTGCGGCTTTCTCAAAGTTGCGGATCCTGCCACATGTTTTATTTCACACAAAAAACATGCCTTCCATAAAACGACAAAATTTGATCGGAGTGTGGAGGTCGATTAAAAAAAATAACCTGAGTGACCGGTCACCCCGCCACTTCGGACTAATCGAATCGATTAATCAAAACAGATACATTCATAGTAAAGACATCTAAAACGACGCTTTTTTACTATTGTCACTAAGCCATAAATGGCATAGCGCACTCCCATTTAAAAGTTAGCGTTGTCACGCCTACAAAAATATAAACACGGGAAGCCTTTTTAAACGTTATGTTTTTAAGATAACTTTTAATGTCATAATCACTTCACGGAGACAATAACAAGAATGCTGAGTGTGTTATTGTGGAAGCACAGGTGCTCAAATATAATAAGACAAGCATTTCTTACTCTTTTTTCCAAACTCAAGACTAGGATTAAACGGAAAGGCGTTTAATCGTAATCAAAGCTTTAGTTTAATTATCTGGAAGACCAAGCGATACATTTTGGAGTCTTGATATGTGTGAGGCTCGGGCGGGAAGGTTATCAAATGAGTCATGCGACAGCCACGAGCCTCTAGCGTCTGCCAGACCTACAATTAGCATGTTCAACTCGCAATCGTGAAACGTGCCGCCGCTTGCATCGACTATGAACGCGCGAGAAACAGCAATCGGGACTCGCCGTAATGAACGCGCCTCGCAAAAGTTTAGGCGATTGGTGGTCAACCACCGCGGGAACAAGGCGTATAAGAGGCTGGGCGACTGATGCAGTTTCTCCGGCGTGGTGTATATGTACGTATATTACGTGAAAAAAAGAAAGATTAGCCAAAGATAAAAATATTAGCACTCCCGTATCCTCGGCCCTTCCCATGAAATATCGAAGAGGCGAACTCACACAAGAGATAAGAGCATCTAATATATGCAAGCAAGCGGTGTTGATCGCTTACAGCACGCTTGAATCCAGTCACGCCCAGATTATTGCAACAGTTTGACTTACCTGCCTCAGCTGCCGCGCCAAAGCGAGCAGTTGTGCTGATCGTAATCGGAAGAGACCCTATTTCTCTCGTCTCAACATAACAGAATTATTATGACTTCTGTCAACCGCGTCTCCAAAACCATGGGAACTACTTGGTAGTAGGGAAACATCGGCTGCGGCGACGAAGTCTTTCTACTTTCTAGAGGTTAGCAGAAAGCACGACCATTTTTTATAGCACCACTAAATACAACTGGTCTCGGTACAACAATTAAATTTCCTGCAAAACTAAAAATTGTGCTACAAAAAAAAAAAAAAAAAGGAGAAACCTGCAACTTCTACAACCCTAGGTATCCGGCTTCGGATTCTTTCGTTTTGGGTCATTTCCACTCTGGTGAAACGATACAACGGGCTAAAAAGCATTTTCAAGGCGTATTTAACAATAATATGCGTGCTGTTGACCGGGATCACACAGGCGTTCGCCATAGAACCATGATAAGCCGTACCGTCTGTCTCGCTGGATGAGACGATGCATCCACGCAGACGATTCCTTAAATTTTGGCCGCTCGTGGGACGAATTCATCTTCGCATCGAAGTGACGAAAAAGGTCATATTCTGCTACGGTAACTGCCTTCGACACCCATACTACGCGCACGCGCTAAACTCAGAAGACTTCCACAGCGTCATTACAGCCTGAACGTGGTGCAACCTCATGTGGCCGACTACGCATCAACGTCGCATCCACTGCCACGATCAGCGATGATAGGCGCGACAGCAACGCCGCCCTGAGGTCGACACCTGCGCGAATAATGCCGAGACGAGGTTGTCTAGGGGCGAATACGTCAAATCCTTAGCGTTGCACAAGGTGCCGGTTCGCGCTTGTAAATGAGCTTTCGCCGGAGTGAAGACAGGCTAAGCTTCAGTGCGACATTATTGAATGAAAACAAGAACTGCACTTGCAACCATTGTAATGGCAAAGACTTGGTCAACTTTGGATTCAGTGTCTTCGAATCGATTCACTGCAGGCGCAGTAGCAGTAGCAAGTCGGTCGATTTCTCTCTGATTAACTGCGCCTACATTGGTCGATTCTGCGCTGTACTGATCGCAAGCTTGTGAACCAGCAGCACGTAGTAAATATATCCGTAAAGAACCCCTGATGTGGCCGGCAACTTTTAGGGGGTGTTTATCAGCAGCCCAAGGGCCTATCCATAGCATCCTGAGGTGTTAGCCCCGCAGGACGAGCTTATTTGGCAACCTTTAAAGAGCTAATCTCCGTCATTTTCTTTTTGGACCCGAGCGTTGCCTAGAATTTTCTAAGCACACAAACAAACATCGCCAAACTGTAATCCAAACGATAGGTGTAATTTTTTTTTGCCAAGGTATTGAATCAGAATATTTTTGTCGCCGCGCCGTTTTTCAATACTGGCACCTACTGGCAACCAAGGAAAAAGGGACGCCAGTCGGCAGGCAGGGGGTCTGGCTCTTTGAAATGATGTTCAAGAGCGATGACCACGACCGCAGTTTTCATGGCGTCAAATCAGTGCCAGTTGGACGCCCAGTTCCAGCAGTCGCGCAGCAGCACGGAGCGCCATGCGTCGGCATTGTCAATTTTATCTAGTCACGGCATGACTTTAGGCCCGCCCGCCACGACGTCAGCGTAGCACGGCAGAGCGCCAGCGTATTTAAATTTCTGGTTTTGGCATCTTTCTTTTTTTTTTTCGATCGCACCAACATTTTTTTATTTATTTGCACCATGCTGAACAGCACACCGGAAAGGTAAGGTGTGGCGCGGACTCAGAGAATATAGCCAGTTGGCGTAGCTAAAAACCTCCGCCAATGTACTCCACTGTAACAGGTATTTCCGGCAAAAAAATTGATGGTCATCGATATTTGGGGTAAAATTTACCATGCCCTGTACTATACACTTTAGTTGAAGTGCAGCATATTGTCGGCGATACCACCATACGTCACCATAAAATCCTCGGCAAAAATTCTCCAGCAGATCTCCCATCCCTGTTTTCTGGCTACGCATATGTAAAATAAAATTCCGAAAATCGCCCACCGCCAGCTGATGTTCAGGCCAACATCTGACGCTACAACAACGGCTGGCGGCAGCAGCTGCAGTTAAGCCTATGTTTCGGTTTCATAGCCATGTACTTAGTCTGGAAATGAAATGCTGACGAAAGACGTAGAGAAACTCGACGTGCCTCATGGTCATGGTCGATTTGCTGTGCCTTTCAGAAACGCATGCTTTTAGTTTGAAACGCTCACGTTGACGCCAGAACCCCTTTTAGAGGCGTAAATTTTGCGTGAGCAGGCGAATATGTTGGCTCGACCCGACCTTTCTACCGCATCCTAGCAATGATACACACGTCGAAACAAAACATAAATGACGGAACTTCCGCATAACCAACTTTTTCAGACAAATATTTAAATCTCTTACATCGGCAGCACATCACTTTTTTGCGCGATAGCCCTCCCAAAATAAAAACAGAATTTTTTGTTGTTGTTGTTGGACACGCTCTGCTCATTTGTTAAAGTCCACGTAATACGCTCAAGGCGGTCATCATGCCAACCTGTGCAAAGCTTAGACATTGTGTGTTTGAGGCTTGGATCCTATGCGAAAAACGTTACCACGTAACGAAATACCGTAGCATGGCTTAGCCATGAACACAACAAAACATTAGTAGGAGTGTATCACTTGTCACTAATTTGATGAGACTACATCATGACTTAAATAACGATTGAATCGCAACCATGCAGTTACCGCAGGTGGGTAATAAACGAGAATCACCAGCAGATTGTGGGATCTTTTTAAGACAACACCGTTATCTTGGCCACGAGGAAGTGGCGTGCATGGAAACGCAAGCGTAGAAACTAGGTGTAAGTCACCAGTGTGGCAAGACCGCTGGCAGCGCGTCCAGCTGAAGCTACCTACGCCGTGAATGAGGTCTCCAATGTTGGAGATTCGTGCGAGCCCTTCGTGCAACGACGATTTCCGGGGTGGCATTTCCGCCGGGGATGCCGATAGGTCCCTCGCTCGACGACGTTGAACTGCGACACCAGCGGAGGACTGCGGCCACCGCCGCGGTGCGGTGCAGTAGGTAAGCAGGGCGACCTGCGCAGGGCCTTGGTCGGCTTCACCCCGAAGGGCGGCGCAGTGCTAGGTAGTGCCGGTGAAATCGGACCGTGGTCCATGTGACTATACCCGCAGCACATACCCTTGTTCAAAAAGTTTTGCTTTTCTGACAATTTAACAGCACAGAACGCCCAAAAAAAAACCGATAGTGTGTAACTTTTTTACTCGTATTTGGCCCCTAAATTCCCAAACACGTTCCCCCTTTAGGCTCCACTCGCCGAAGAAACGTGAATCATCAACTCGACTCTTCGGGCATCAGTTCCTGAACGAAGCTGAATTCGGCTTCACTTCCGTTGTCAGTGAGTCACCTGGTAACCTGGGCCTAAATTGCAAGACAAGGCAAGAATCAGCCTTTCTGCAGGTTTTTTTAGTTTATGCGTATCATATTTATATAATATCTGGCACTTGGTAATTATGTGGGGAACCAGATATAAGCCAATGCACTAACCAACGCCTTGGAGAAAAACCTTGATATGAGCGAGTTAGTACCTCTAGGATTGCCACACTTGAGACAAGTTAGGCGTTTCTCTAGCGTGCTGCGTGGGTACATGATTAAAAGTTGATTATCAACGAGGGGCATTATATCTAGATATGCGTATTAGAGAAGGAATATGTTTTTTTAAAGATAGTTCATTCCTACGAGAGATGTCGGGTTTTATGAAATACAGAATATATTAATGCTGATTGTTGTGTGAAGCATGCTTTTTGTGCGTTAATAATGCAGGCATCTATCAAAATGTCTTGTATATCAAAATATTTTTACTGTGCTTTATGCACCAGGGGCGAACTGTGCACTAGGTGCGAACTATTCAAGGAAAAACTCATTTCTTTTGAAGAGATCTTTCCTGCGGACCATAGCCTGAGAAATACTCTCTTCGAAATTTTCATTTTATGTGACTATAAGTTGGCATTTTGGATCTGAGTCCGCAATATTATATCACGTTCACAAAGCTTTCCCAGAATTCATTCACCCTCATGTCACGACTTTGTTTCAAGATCCAAAAGTACCACCAAAAGTACCATATTAATGTCCGTCAAGAATCAAGTCACCACCACTCAAATCACAGAGCTTATCAAGATAAAAAAACTCACGTCCCCTCATATACCCTCCGACTTTCATCATGAACAATATCATGGATATCACCGAAATCAGTCACAACAAATATCACAAAATATCACCGACTCATAAATGTCACGAAATATGACCGATATCACCGACTCACAAATATCACGAAATATCACCAAATCACAAATATCACAAAACTATCACCGACTCACAAATATCACGAAATACCACCGATATCACAGACGTGCAAATACCATTAATATCACCTATTCACGAAATATTACGGACTCAGAAATATAACCAATATCACCGACTCATAAGTATCACCAATTTCACAGACTCAGAAAATATCACGGACTCGCAAATATCACCGATGTCGCCGACTCACAAATATCAAGCGAGTTCACCTTACTGTCGTTTGGTTTGGCTTTGGTATGTGCCGATGGAAGCCAAGCCAAACCAAGGGATGCCAGAATCAATGGCGCACTGCAGCTCCGTACCGACAGAGATGCCGCTGGTACTTCTTTTATTTGTATTTTGTTTTAGCATGAAGGGAGGTATTTTTCTTTTCAAGCCTTATGTGACCTCCGTCAAAGGCAGCGTGGGTTTTGTTTGGAAAGATGTAATTTGCATGGAAATGTGGAAACCTCGTCAACGGTTTCTAGTGCTCTGAGACGAGGGGATGAATGTGTATTGGGTTGTAGGGTAAGGACTAAGCACTGAACTAGGGTTGTCGCCCAGTTTATGCCTCCGATGCAGCGAACAACGTTAACAAGCTTTGTCCTGCTTCTGCAGTTGCATCAGCTTGTGGTTTATCTTCAAGTCTTGCGTATAGTGTAGCGCCCAAATATGTAGTGTCTTACTCGACGAATAGTGGAGGTTCCCGGTGGTAACTTAATGTCCTTGAACCTATGACGTTCAGGACGAAGAAACAGCATGTATGTAGTCTTTTCGGCGGAAAGCGAGAGTCTTATTTACGTTATATAGCGCTCCGCAGATGTGATGACATGTTCCATGGTCCTTCGCAGCATGTCGTGCATTGTTGTACTTGCCCACATGCAGATATCATCAGAATAGATGGAGCAAGATATCCGTAGTGACGCCACCTGCAATGGCATTCGGAAGACCTGACATAGCGACACTAAAACAATGGGCTCAAGCACATAACCCTGCGGGAGTCCTAAGTCGCGGTGATATATGGTGCTCAATGTGCTTCCGCGGCGGACTTGGAAGCTCCAGTTGCTGAGTAAATCAAAGAAAAAACGTTCTAGGCGCGTTGTGAACTCCCATGAAAGACAAACGACGGCGCACACTTCAGATGTTGACATTATCGAGCGCTTTTTCAACGTCAAAGAAGACCGAAGTGTTCTATGTTGATCATGTTGACCTTCTTCAACGCAACTCAACGCTCTGAGCATGCAGTCAACTGAACTGATTGCCTCGACGGAATCCCGTCGACTTAATTCGGCAGTACTTTGTGCTGCTCTAAAAACCAGAAGCCAAATTCCCGAAACTTTCTACGACAAACAAGTTCGTAAATTTATCTTACAAGAAAGTTAAGAAATTTGAATATCACCGAAGCAAAATGTCCGCAGAGTTTTACGTAATTAAGTTACGGCGATATCCATCACTTATGGAAAACTTACGGACACTTTGCTTCGGAATACTCTCAAAAGTGTCGTAACTTTGTCGTAAGATAAGTTAACAAACTTTTTTGTGCCAAGAAAGTTTTGGGAATCTTGACTTAGGTGAGTCGACTATAAGCCAGGCGTTCCATAGCTTTCGACACACATGAGCGTTAGCGATGCTAGCCTGCAAGATATTTGTTAACGCTGGTGATTTTCCTGACTTTGGAATTGGAATTATGATAGACATTTTCACACGACAGGGATATTTCATGACTGTGAAATCTTGTTAAACAAATGGAGCAAGAACAGAAACAACATCTAGTGGAGCATTTTGTAATGCTTGGTATGTGATTCCGTATGAGCCTGACGCACTGCGGCGTCAAAGTTTATGAAGGTCCACTGCAAATTCGTCTTCGATGAAGTCATCACCGAAAGGACCAGTACTCCGTTTCGTTTTTAGGGCCCCTGGTGATAAAGCATTCATGGTAGCCTATGTAAGAGCAAAATGTTTATATAGTTTTGGAAGACTTTTCTGCTGGCTAAGTGCAAGGTGTCGAAAAGTCTGACGTGCATGTCGGGCCACGCATCGAATCAGATTGCATAGCTTTCCTAGCAAGGTATGCGTGCTCATATCTTCACAAACCCTTCTCCACTGGGACCTCAGGAGCTGAGTTGATACTGCCCATGTACAGACGAGATACGGTTGAAACCTGTTTTGTTTTCGCATGAGGGACTTCTTCGACAGCGTTGTTGTGCCCCACGTCGAGGCGCGGATACGTTTAGTAATGTTAAGTACAGGGCTTGAAGCTCTCCAGTGTGGGTGGTATCTCCTAGCTCGAGGACAGGTAGAGACAACGGAAGAACGGAGGAGTAGGGGAGGGCTTGCAGTTGCTTAAGGGTTAAGAGACAGCTAGCTTGGCTAGTTTTTTATGGGTTCATCACGAATAAAACAAAACAAATGGGCTACGAAACAATTTTTATGTTCTTTTTCAGCTTTCCTAATGAACACACAAATCGCACAGCGTTACCTAAAAGTTCAAGAGAGGGAAAGGAAGAACTCCCCTTGCTTAGACCCTCGTTTGTGTATCAGGACAACACCTCCTAGAAATAAGGCCGTAGCGCTCTTCTCGTGACGGCGCAAAGGAAGGCCATTGGGTGCGCGCGCTCGAAGCGAAGGCAACGCGCGGATCGACCTCGTAACGCCCTTTTAGTCACATACCCGTGTTCTATTAGCGTCAAATGAGCTGCACATTGCAATGGGTCTAAGAAACACTTTATTACACGGGCAAATACATTACACCGCTAAATAATCGATACGAAATGGCACGAGGCATTCGTAGAAGACGTCTCATAGAAAAATGTATCTGTTCTAAGTAGAAAATATTGAGTCACGCAATTATTGCTGTAGAAATGCACATGTTTTATAAGCAGAAATATTTCGGACAAATATGGCGAGACACGCAGTGATTAGACACAGCAAAACACATCACAGTGAATAATCAGGTAGACATAGTCAACGCGGACACGGCTCCAGAAGAGTCACCTACGATCATGTAAGCGATGTTATCGCGTGCAGTCACTGAATGACCAATTAATGACAATTTCGATCGAATGGACAATATGGGGTCGACAAATCAGCTTGCGACGCTCATATAACGACTCCAAAAACAACGAGCTGATTAAACCCCGTATTATTTAATCAAAATATAATTAACTTTTTCTGTGTTGCAGGGGTACTTCCGTGTAGCAGGGGTACTTAACAGTCAACCAATCCACTTCTCCCTGTGGCCTCGAGCGGCCTAAGAACAAAATATAACCTATTTTGTATACAATAATACTTAGAGAGTTTTAGTAGATCGTTCCGATACCTCCGATACCCCCTGATAACGATACCATATATGTAAGCGCAAAGGCGGAGGCAGAGTATCGGGTATCGTTATCGGAGTCATCGGAACGATCTACTCAAACTCTCTACTATTACCTTACATGCAGTTAAGATTTAGGTCAAATCGCGGTAAAGGCAACAAAAAGCAACATTAGTGTAAATAAACACATAAGCACAAACGACGCACTTTCAATAATCACACAAACTTGTTATTTACCTTCCAGTAAAAACTAGAATATTACCACGCATATTTACAAATGTCGACCCAATAGCAAACGGATGAACGACGAAGAACAAAATTCCATTCTATCGCGAGACTTTAAAAAATCGACCTGCAGCACTGCACTTGCGTTTTACATGACCAAGAAAAGCTCCGTAAATAAGTTGTTTCTCACCTGTCGATCGTATTCATAACGTCCCACAAGATCCATAACGAAAACATTTGAACAAGAATCATCAAGAAGTGACTCTCGAGAGAGAGAGGGAGGTAATTTTCGACCAGTGTACTTGTCTCACCAAGTTGCCATACGCGTCAAGCCCGAACTGCAGCAGGAGTTGTTTCGCAAATCAACGTGCAAATAACGTAGCATCAAGCGAACAAAAAAAAAACTACCCGAGACTGCGGTGACGACACAAAAAAACGACGGGTAGAGAGGGCCCAAAGAACCACACACACACACACACACACACACACACACACACACACACACACACACACACACACACACACACACGCACACGCGCGCACACGCACACACGCACACACGCGCACACGCACACGCGCACACGCGCACGCGCACACACACGCGCACACACACACACACACACACACACACACATACACACACACACACACGCGCGCGCGCGCGAGAGAGAGAGAGCAGCAGTAGCGGGACGAGAGGGCATAACATTGTCGACCCACTCTCTGCCCGTGTGCGCTCCATGCGGCGGCGACGAGTCGATGACTGGGTGTTTTTTTTCTTCGGTTCCTTTCCCTCCTGAAATGTCTCCGCGTCCCCCTTTCAGACAGTCAGCAGCTCACAAACAACGTAAATTTACCAGAATCGGAGCCCGTACAAGGGAAAGATGTCCGCATCGGAAATCTTTCGGAGCCGGCTCGTCTCGAAAAGTGCTAAGAGCTGCGGGATTGCGCGTAGTCCCGTGGTTACGAGGGGATAATCACAAATATAAAATTGGCACTTTCAACCTTGGTAACGCGTTGTATATTACGCTTATATTATATTTATAATATAAATTGTGCCAAGACTGCGCTTAAAAACATATAGTAATGTCGGGATAAACGCGCACGAACACCACCGCGCCGCTCGAGAAGAAGTCATTTTTTTCACGTCGATATGCGTCGATAACAAAGTTTTCTCACGTAGTTGCGCCATGGCCTTCCTTCTTCCGACATTGTGACGTAACCGCTCGGAGCACTACGGCCTTATTTCTAGGAGGCGTTGATCAGGACGTCGCCGTTCTCCCCCAACAGCCCGTTTTATCGTGGGAAGCACCATTTTGAGAGCGAGAGAGAAGAGGGGAAGTGGCTACCGGCGCTTTCTCCCTTGCCGGTGCGTTAGAAAGACTGAACGCCAAGATGAGACGCTTTGCCTGCCGGTGGGTGCATGCATTGGCCATACTTCGCCTCGCGCCTTCTTCTGTTTTATACTTCCAAATCCTATCAGGCGTTTACTCACGGCCTGATGGTGACAGTCGCCCGGTCGTCGCGACACCATTGATCGGCTTGCAGGGCGCGGCGAATAATGACAGCAGTGGGTCGAATACTCGTCCGAGGACATATGCAGTTTGCACGGAATCCTGACAAGGCGAGTGCAGCTGCAATGTCAATAAGCTCCATCGCTTTCCACATGACCCCACTATCCGGCGGCGGTGGGCCGCAGTTCGCGAACCGAAAAGGCTTTTTCCTCAACGCCATCCTTTTCGACTTTGCTCGGGACATTCGGCGAATGGAGCGCGCATCGAACGCTGTACCGCCGATGAACATGGGGTACGCTCTCGCAAGCGGCGTGCAAGTCTTCTCGTGATAATTGCCGTTTCACCTTGTAACTTTTTGTAACTGAATTTATATTAATATTGATATTTTGACACTGGCTCGAGTTTGTCATCTGCTAACACTTGTTGAAGGCTCATTTCCGCCAAGCCGGGTGTGGCTGGAAATCGACGAAGTAGTTGGGTTCTATCGGCTTTCTGAATCGCAATCTCCTCTCTTGCCCTCCTTGAGTGTGTAAACCGTCTATAGCCTGTGAACGGCTGGGTTATAGAGGTACAGCCCCTGTCACCTCTTGCACTTTGGCAGAACGAAGGCTGCACAGATATCGCCTCCTCTTAAGCGCTTGCTCTGCTTAAGTGGAAAGAGAAGGGAGCCGCTTCCACTTTATTCTTAAAATGTCACCAACTCAGGCACGCTTTTTCATACGGCCCCGTGCGCCAACTATCTTTAGTAGCTCGTTAGCAGAGCGAGGCGCGCCGTAATCCGGCCGAGACGCCCAGTCTCCAATCCGGATTAACGACGCGCCCGAACGCACCCCAACTCAGTAATCGACGGGCGGACGCGCCGCCCAAGCGCACCCCAATGTGCAAGCATAGGTGCGCCCTCTGATGCCGAACTTCGCAAAATCTGCAGTATAGAAGATTAGCCCGCAGCCCAAAATCCAGGACAAAAGTTGCTTTTTCCTCAGCTGACAGTCCTGCGGAGGCTACGTCGTCTTTCGGCCAGTCAAACTTTTACCTTTCGCCACGCGTCTCACGTTCCCTAGCGCATACCCACTGCGGCAGAGAATGGAAATCAGGTGATTAGCGAGAGTCGGCCTTGTTATACGGTACGGCAAGCGCGTAGCTCCCACCGTACTGGTCCGTTGTAGCATCCATTGGAGCCGGGTGACGTGCATTGGCTAAGGATGTATCACAGTGCAGGCAGGTAGTTCTGGGAGGAAAGAAAGTACGAATTAGTCTCGCCGTGTTTTAAAAAATTTCGTACCGAAAAGTAATTTTACACATTCTACCTTATTTCTTTCTAAACGATATGCTATTAGTAAAATACTAATCTGAACTCCTTTATCCCAGCTCCAAACTTTACTTTCATTACCCTTTAACAACCGACTGTCTCTCATTTTATCAAATCGTTGGTGATCTAAGCACTTTCTCTTTGTTTCACCCTTAGAGTGGTAGGGGTCATCATTAAAGTTGTTTATTTTTTTTTCACTGTCATTACAGCGAAGTAAAGTGTACGCCGTCATGCGGCTCTGCGGCACGCTGCTTTTATTTTAAAAACTATAGTATTGGAAAATATGTCCCGGAGCGAGGAATTAATTAATAAAAATAAAAAAACCGCACTCCAAGATTAACCAAAATTCATTTTAAAGGACAAATGCAAAGGAAAAAACTTTTTTTTTAAACAGGCTAAATGGAAAAATAATATTATAAAACGAATTTACAACGAAGAAAAAAAATTAGAGCTATATTTACGGCGCAAAACGATTTTGTATTTGGCTGTCAGCGGAGCCGCCGCTGGTCACGCGGTAATTCCATGCGCCGCCGCGCTCCGTCGCCGCCGCCGCACGCTGAGCGTTGCGCGACGCCGCACTCCACGCCGCCCGTCGCCGCCGCCGCACAAGCCCGTCTGCTTCGAGGCGCCGCCACCGTCACCCGACCGGCGCACTGGTCTATCACTACGTCTGCTTGCGCTTTTCGTGGAGTTTCCTTTGGGCTCTAAAAAGTTACCTATTGATCTTAGTTTTTTTTTTTGTTTTTGTTTTTTTTATACTTCAAAACAAAAAAATGAATAAGTTCTTTAAGATGCCATAGGAAGCTTCCGAAAGAGCGTAAGCACCACGTGATAAATAAGGGCCAACTCACGTGATGAATAAGGGCCACTTTTCCGCGACGCCCGCGGGCGCCAACTACAAATTCCCGTATAGCGCCTGAAGAGGAGCTCTCAGAAAATGTTTTTCTTCGTTATAAAATTGTTTTATGACATCCTTTTTCCATCTACGCCGTTACGGAAAAATGAGCTTTTGCAGGTGTTCTTTACGGATTAGGCTTTAGGTCAGATCGGCGACAGGCGATAGGTCCTCACCGCGTTGCAGGAGTCGAACAGCGGATGACATGGAGAGCTGAAACGAAAGCAGTAAACCTGATGAAGCGGAAACAACCTAGCATGGCAGAAAAGCAGCTCAAACAAACACCACCTCCGAAATGGACGCTACAAACGGCGAGGCAAGACCGAAACACTCCAACAAAAATCAAAAGGCAAGCTACGGCGTGGAGCAAACAATCTAAAAAGACGAATACTATGTAAACATCCCAAAAACCAGAACCTCCGACGAGCAACAATAGAGAGGAGTTAGAAGAAACGTCCGAGAAAAAGCAAACAAGCGAAATCTTCAAAACAAACACGCTGCCGGAATGCCAAAAATATATGAACCGCACCGGGAAACAAGGTTCGCCGGGGTAAAAACAAAAGCAAAAGTTCCTTTATCCGTCTTAGACGCGCGTCAAGAAGAACCTCGCCGCTTGACCGGCGGCCGAAGGGGACCAAAGACTTCGCTGTCTTTGTCCGTCGATCCGCAGAGGGGTCGACAGGCCACATACACACACGCACACACACACACACACACACAAATGCACACACGCGCGAAAGCACGACAGACACGCACACGCACACACGCGTGCACCCCATACAAAAATGGTCTGTAGGCCGGCTACGCAGAAAATCTCTTGTATGGCCGGCTATAGCAAATTGGCCCAATTAGCTATAGCCGCTTCTATGGCTGTCTCATAGCTTTTCCTATGCGTCTCCCCTATGGTTGTCGGCAGCTTTTTCAATAGAAATTTCGCTATCGAACTTTGTGGCGGGTCTAACCGCGGGTCTCTTTAGAAAGGATGATATAGCCGCTCTAGCAGGCTTTCTCTTTGGTTCCTTTGGTCGTTCATAGCTTCTTGTAAGGTCTACATAGAGATCTCTATGGCTTACTTTGTGGATCTCTTTAGACACTGTGCTATAGCTGCCCATGTATTTTCCTATGGTTTCTTTAGCCGCTCTAGCTTGGAGGTCTTGTTTATTCTATAGTTTGTCCTATGGTTCTCTATACCCATCGTGCTACAGTTGCCTGCATTTGCAGCTTTTGAGCTGCCCATGGTTTCTTATGAACATTATAGAGATCTCTATGGCTTACTCTTATAGATCATTTTAGGACACCGTGCTATAGCTTCCTATGGCTTCTTCCGCGGGTTTCTCTTAGGCCGCCTATTGCCTTTGTATAGTCCGGCTCATAGTCTATTCGACCGCACTGCAGCGAAACCGACGCCGCGTAACGGCAACGTCGAGAAGCCTGGTAGAGGAGGCCGTTTCGACTTCGTCGTCTCGCTATCGCTGCTTGGTTCTCGTATAGGCCGCAGAGAAAAACAAACACTGTCTCCAGTAAATATTTTTATGCTTCCTGCTCGGTATCATTCCTGCGCACTGGACTAGAAGAAGTGTATTCTACTGCTCGAAGAACCGCTTCGCTTTTCGTAGGCGAACACCGATACCACGCTGCAGTGCAAGGCATTCGTAGTGGTCCACATGTCGAACGACTGCGCACCGACCTCCTTTCGTCCGCCATTTTGCCTGACCAGCGCGCCCTCTATAGTCTCGCTGGAGTCGCGAACAGTTCGTCCCATGGTTCCCCGGCACCCATCGTGCTGCTAGCTGCCTGCGGCATTTCCTATGGTTCCTTTAGCCGCCTATAGCTTCAGTGCGGCCTGCTATAGAGATTCCCTAAGGGCAATACTCTGTGAGATCTTTTTAGACACCGGGCAAGCAGCACTGTGGCTTCTTCTATGGTTTGCTATGCAGCTTCTTCAGAGCTCGTCTTATGGGTCTCTTTACCATCGAGCTATAGCTGCCCGTAGTTTTTCTTTTTTTTTTACCGCAAATTGCAAGAAATGTGAAAACAAATTATTTGTTGTCACTGTACACCCTTAAAAAAAAACCTGTAAGACGTGTCGAACTTCATAACAACCGTTTAAAACGAAGAGCTCAAAATTTCAACAAAAACAACAGACGAACAAAGACACAAATGCACTTACCCAGGTGTTTGCAAAAGCACAGGTGTAAATGCAGACACAAGGAATTGTTTTCAGATCCTTAAGTTTATTGCACATGCGCCATTACTTGTAGACAAGCACAGAAACCAAGCAATCTGTCACAGCAGATGTGAAGAGGTGTACTACTGAGGCAGTTATACAACATAGCATATTGCAAAGCAAACAAGAACTCAAAGAACCTGGGTAGTGTCTGGCCTCCTGGCAGCCGGCCGAATCTCCCCCCCGAACTTCCACTGCCAGTACCGCCACCACCGGCGCAGCAATCAGTTCAATCGAATGACGCTTCATCGACAGATCGTTTTATCAACACGCAGATGTTGATAAACGAACCCAATATATATATATATATATATATATATATATATATATTTTTTTTTGTCTTTAAAACTGAGTTGCTGCAGACTCGCCAAGAAGTGGCGGAACGTGGTGGGCTGAATCAGCTGAGCGTCGCGCTAGGTAGCAGAAACGCGGACGAAATTGTCCCTGTGCAGCGTGCAACTTATGTATTGCGGCCTAGACGAAACGCTATAAGTGTCGACTGGCACTGCAAATCCAGGTAAACGTTATCCACGAGAAAGTCCAGTGGTACGTTTTCACGCAAAACGCAGAAAGCACAAGAAAGCCAAAGCACTTCAACTCCGGAACTTTTACAGGATTTCAGACAGCTAACTGGCAGGCGACTGCGGTAGAATTTCGGGGAAATTATTCTCCCAGCGGTCAGAAGATGGGGCACTGCCAGGAGATAGACACTACAAGAACGGCCAACCGTCAGCCGAGTAGGTCGCAGCGCACTTACGTTGAAAATACCGGACTTGGAAAGATGTAATCCGAGATTGTCGACACGGGCACTGCAGAGAAAACTACTCAAACACAAAACCGAGAGTGATGGGATCCCGTGCAGATTCACCACGATATTAGCACAAGCCGTCATTTGCCGAACGGAGCACTGAACGTATCACAAGAATGTCTTGGGCTCTCTTTGGAAGAAATCGCCTTGGTTGCCGACACACGGGTGAGGACTTTTCGATCGAGATACCTTACCATAGAAGCGAAACCCACCGCAGCTCCGCGGCCGCATCGACAGTCGCGAAACTGGGCCCGCAAGCAGGCATTCTGGCATCGCCCACGGCGTTAATGCGTGTCATCCGTCAAACCACGCTGATCACGCTCCCCTTCCGTTACATGCGCACAGAGAGCGGAGTCAAGCGATGAAAAGTCCACGGTTTATTGGTCCGCCGAGTGCTCACCTTCTACAATGCTTTCAGCTTAGGGAGAGAAAGAAAACAGAGTGAGCGGCGCTGCAGCTCCTTCTGGCTGGCCGTAGAACGGGGTGCGACCACAAAGGCTAATT